>SJXQ01002987.1:149963-241319 GCA_006408695.1 Aepyceros melampus | reverse complement strand
TGCAGGCACTGTGCATGGTGCTGCAGAGAGAGTGGTGGATTACAGTGACGGGTGAATGCAGAGCTTCTGGGCTGTTTGGGAAGACAAAGGACCATTTGTTCACTCTGAAGCTCTCTGTGTCTAGTCAAGACTGTGGGCAGGTTAAAAGAGACTGCGGAAGTTGGGTGGAGGAGGAGCTGCAGGGGGAGGCGCGTGCCGAGCGGTAGAGGAAGTAGGTTGCCAACGTGTGTCCTGACGGCCCATCACCAACTTCACACAGATCGCATTTCCGGGTCACATAGCATCAGGGTCCTCAAGGAGAGAATCACAGCTCAGCGAGGACGCGAAGCTCAAGGTGGACTCTTTATCCCAAGGTCCTCATTTGAGGATAACAAAGCGACTTCAGACACTCAGCTGGGATACCAACCGAAGGTTTAAGAAAGGGCCCGATATGAGACCCATAAAAGTTGGCGCAAGGTCGGCTTGATGGTGACTCCATAAAATTCTCACAAGGGAACCCTGCAGAGCCTGATTTTATAGTCCACTGTTTGATAGTATTTCTCAACTGAGAGCTTCACTGTCTTAAGCTTTAGTTGAAAGTATTTAACCTATTACAAATTACCATAAATAGCACCGAGCTGAACACCCCCAAAATGCTCATCTCACATATATGAACCTCTTCACAGGCTAGCAGGAGCAAGTGGGCAGAGCTGTGGGGTGGATGAAAGACAGGTAGTGATGTTCACAGAAGCTTCTCCCTGCTGCTGAGCAGCTGTATCACACGCCCCCTGCTGGCAACTCCAGGGAGGCCACTGGATTCTTTCTTGCCCCCTTTAAAATGGCCTTGACCCACCCTTGGCTCCTAGGTTAGCACGGACTGAATGTTCAACTTTCTCTTTATAAGTGATTTTAGTAATGTTATCTTATTACTAATACAGCATTAAAATAAATCTAATTAAAACATTAGCTACAATTCCATAATCACCTAACTGAATAAATGTTTCATTTATTGACATTCCTTTTAATCTTTTTTTTCAATATGCATGTTCTTCTTTTTCCTTATATGTAGTCATTTTATAGATAAATCTGGAGCATTATGTCATGAGTCACTTTCCTTTTTTCTTGTTTTTAAAATTTTTTTAGATTTAAAATTTGTATTTGATTATTTATTTTCACCAAGGCAAATAAGTCGCATTATTATTGTTGTTGAAGTATAGTTGACTTGTATGTTTGGTTTTTTAAATCTCCATATCTATTTCTACTACTCAAAGATAACAGTAGTACATATCACCCATGCCTTTCACTGTCCTTACAGAATCCTACAAAAACCTATACAAGGGCTTTTCATGATTTCTACAAAAAAATGGTATGTGCATTTCTCTGCTCAAGCCATAAACAGTTCTGGGCCAGTAAATCAGAGATATTAAGGTTATTTCTTAATCAATTCATAGCTCCTGGAATGAATGTAACACAGTGCACTGTAGATGAACATTTAATCTTGGATTTTTTTGCACCTGGAGAAAAAAACATTTCAGCAACAGCCTTGGGTATCTGTCCTCAATACTGAGGTTTTATATTTTTTGGATGGCTTCCCAAAGTAGAATTTTTTGGGGAAAAGGCAACACTTATTCATCATTTTAGTATAAACAGCAAGAGTAGCTTGTAAGTGACACAGCAAGGATACAAATCCATGTACATTGACCTCCAGAGTCTCCAATCCCAGGCATTAATACCATGTGACCTCTCTAACTACTGAGATGTCCAACCAGAGTTGAACTTCTCAAAGCAGCAAGCATGCCTAGATGTGCAATGTTCAAAGAAAGGCAGAGGGATTCATGCGGAGGGTGGAATGACCTCCATCTTTTCTTCTAATCTGTGATTTTCACATTCCCTAAAATGAATTCACTGTATTGCATTCTGGTGGGCCAAGCAATTTAGATATAACCAGCCCGTTAGTAACTAAGGATGAACATTCTTGGGACATTTCTCAAGGTGACTCTTGCTATTTCAACAATTACACAGCCACAATTCCTCAGATACAATGAATAACAAAAGAAACTTGGAGAAACTCACTTTGATCAGTCTCTATCTAAAACCAAAGCTGAATCATAAACGGACTATTCAGAAATCAGGATGAAGACAGTAGCACATGCAGCATAGTATTTTTCTCATTGAGTTGCATTTTTTAATATTGTTAAGTGCAATTATATCTATGCACCAGTTGGGATATCTAGAAATAGATCTTATATTTGCAGCAGTAAATCCCTTCTGAAACAAAATTCATGCCCACATATGTGTGAATGTGAGTGCTGTCACAAAGGCTTCCTAGAATAGCCTGGTAGAGGCTTGTATTTTTGTAGCACCTTGAAAATGAGCCTCGCAGGAGCTGATGCTTCACTCGAAGCCCCAGAGAAGGGTAACAGGCCCATTCAGACAGCCTGACTGCAATAGGAGACATTTCCTAAGGAGAAGACATTAATGGAAAAATCATTTCACGTTTGCATTTTTAATTTTGCAATTTAAAATCTTTCTAAATACACTTTCCCCTTTAAAATGTGATTAACCCAAATTTCCCCATCTTTATTATGGCAAAGAGATGGTTATAGTATTCCTTTTGGAATAGCAGCAGAGGCATTATTTAGATTTAAGGAAGAAGGCATGGATGAAACTGTAATTAAACTGAATGTGTTTAGTTATCACGGCTATTAAGAGGATTATTAAGGAGTTTGTGAGTTTTGAGTATGTAGACAGAAGTAAATATGTGTATGTGTGTGGTGGGGAACGTGCTCACGGCTTCTCGTGTATGCGTTTAATTAAAGGCTCTGTTGGAAGCTGCAGAGTCTAGCTCTGGCACTCTCAGTAAACTCCCTGTGAGTCCTTGGGTAAGTCACCAAACCCGCTGGAATGGGGTCACGAAGATTTCTTCTGGTTCTCATCAACAACCCCTTCTCTGGGCTTCATGGCTTTGCAAGGTTAGTATTATGTCCCACATTTAAAGATGAAGAAATGATGTTCAGAGGGCTGGGGCCTTTGCCAAGTAAAACGGAGCAAAACAGAGACACAAAACTCGTGCCTCTTGGGTCTACTTACTATGCTGGTTGTAAGTCATGTCTGGAATTTCCACCGCTCTAATTGGAAAGGACTTGTAACAGTGTGGTTACACATCTTTGAATCTATTTCTGTATAAACAAACTAAATTAGTATCCACTTCTTCACCAGGCCTGGTATGAATCTATTACTCATGCATATTACATGCTGATTTATTCTTCTAATAATGCATTATTCATTCTCTTAATGGCACGTAATGCAAATCCACAAGAGTCTCTGTGAAAACAGATCTACTCAATGGGAAGGTCATGATAGATATAGTGACGTTTCCACTCTGTGGTCTCCATTTTGTTAATTCCTACAAACAAAATAATACCCAGCTTCTGTGGGTGAACTGCCTGGTAAGTGGTTAAGAGCTGAGGTCTGAGGATGTCGGTGGGAGGTGCCAGTTACGCTGGTGACTGTGGTTCAGGAGGCTTTCCCTTTGGTCTGGGGCAGAGATAGTGACCTGCGGTCCAGGGCCTCGGTTCAGGCTCTGGCTGTGTCATCTTGCCAGGAACAGGGTGCTCCTAGGAGCTGAATGGTGCCAGACTCGAGTATTGGAACAGGGTTTGTTGTTGCTCTGGAGAAGTGCCCACAACTGGGTACAGTGGGGAGTGTAACAGGGGGCCGGGCTGGGGGTCAGAAAGGGCTTCTTTGGAGAAGTTACTTTTCAGCTAGAACTTGAAGGGTTATTATAAGTTAGCCAGGTGAGGATGTAAATGAAGAAAGTTCTAGGCAGAGGGAACAGCACCTGCTCAGGTGAGTCCAAAAGGCATTCAGTGCTGGTGGCAAGGATCATTTTAAAGAGATAATAGTCATAGGGTGGCTGGTTCCAGGGTGGAGTTTTGAAGTGCTGAAAAAAATTATTTAAGTTGTTGGGCTTGAGTTGGGTGGAACCTACAGGTAGGGCTAGATGGTCTCCATGGGAAGTCCCCAGAGAATGCATGGCCCCAAGGTTGGAATCCAGGCCACCCTGACACCCTTTGTTACCACTAGAACTTGGAGAAGGTCAGACCCTGACAAGGGCCAGAGGCTGTGAAGTCAGTGCCACCCAACTGCTGATGACGATAGACTCCACGGGTGTTTACAAGCCAGTGTGCTCAGCTACTTGGCTGTACTACTTTATTTTCATTTATTGAACAGTATAAAACTAGACATTTATTGGCCACAGACCATTTTTTTGTGTTCCTGTAACTCAAAAATGGTTACATTTTAAAAAATGAAGTATTACCTGCTTCGAGTGTATAACAGAGACCAGGCCTTGTAGGCACCCTCTGAATTATTAACACTGGAGACTCTAGCTGCATATTACGCCACGGAACTTTCTTCCCCAATGCACTTTATTACATACACTTGTCTTAACTTTTGACAGCCCGTACCATGAATTGACATAATAGATGACTGGAAAAAATGGCAGCATTTTGACGTGATCCATTAAGATGGATCTTGAAGCAACCATTATTGCCTTTCCACGAAGACTTGATGAGAACATGGAGGTTGTCGCAGGAGGGAGGCAAACAGGGCAGGCCAGGAAGTCAGCCCCCTAGGTGGGCAGGGGGCTGGGGCCCATGTGGGCTGCTCACTCCCAGAAAATCACGTGGAGAATAACAACGCTTGCTGAGCGTTGTCCCTAGCTGGTTCAACGACCTCCCAGAGCGGAACTACTATCTTCATACGACAGGTGAGATGTTGGAGAGCCAAGAGGTTGAGTTAGTTTCTCAAGGTCAGAGGCAGATGCAGCACGAACCATGCCCATCTGACTCTGAAGCCGTCTGGTACCCAAGGAAGAATCAACAGCTGTAAGAACTACCCAGTCACGTTCCTTTCGGTGGGTGGCTGGTCTCTCCACACACACTTTAGATTGATTTCTCCAATATCCAGCCAATGATCGTGTCAATATTTGTGCAACTTTTACATCCTTTTACACCTGACGAGGGGCTTGGGCAGTATAGTCATCCAGTTCTCTCTGGAGACCATGGAGTAAGCTGCCTTTACCCCGTGTTTTATTGATGTTGTTGATACCGTGAAGTTAAGGACACTGAAAAGGGTCCCTGGACATCAACACTAATATTAGCACAAGGATTCTGGTGTTTTATTTTATTTTTTTTAAGATTATTGGCTTTTCCATTTTTATTTTGTTTTTAACTTCAGGGAGTGAAGAGTACCCTCTCTCTTGAGAGACTTCCCAGTTACACATGGGGGATGATTACTTTATAATTTAAACTATAAAGCCTTAAAGTTGGAAGGGATCTGAGATGATGAGAAATAATTACTGATTGCCATGACATAAGGAGGCACATGTAATAATTTAAAGGTAATACGTGTCAGAAAAATGCTGGCTTTCCATTAAAGCAGCCCAGTGGGGATGTACGTTTCCTACTTGGACATGTTCTCTGAATAAGTGGAAGTGTATTGCTATAAAGCATACGGAGTAAAGGTAGAATGGATATTAGACAGATAAGGCAAAAATTATGAAGGTGAAACTTTAAAAGTTGGTATTTGGGAGGTACTTCCTGGGACATACCCCCTTGCTGGGGCAGCCCATCACCCTTCTTCTGAGGGATTTTCCTCAGGATGGAAACCTTGAGCTGGGCAGAGTCACGTGGCAGAGCCCACGCCTTTCCTTAGCCGGTGCCCAGCAGCACCCTCCAGGCTCTGCCCTGTCAGCTGCAAAGGGAGCCAAGCCCCTCTGGCTCTACAGTTGATGATGCGGCATTCCTGCGAGCATTCCATTAAACCCTTCTAGAACACTTTTGCAGCCTGGGAAGCCATAATCAAAACTGGCAATCGAGCAGCAGTCACTTTGGCAAAATTATATGCAAATAAGAACATGGCTCTAACGCCATCATAGCGTGGATGCGTTGTGATGACATCTGGACGTGGATTCTCTTTTCTTAAACACATCATTCAGGGTCTCCAAGACCAATGACAGGCCGAGCATCTCCCGTGGGGCAGGCCCTTTGGCCCCCTTCAGTAAACACCTGTGTGACCACTACCCAGATCAAGATACAGAACAATCTGTGCCTCGGCAGGCTCTCTGCCACCCCCTCCAAGCCATTCTGAAGTTTGTTGCCGTGGATCTTTGTCTGTTCTCGAACTTCACAGAAATGGGATTGTTCAGAATATACTCTTCTGAGTCTGGCTTCTTTTACTCAACATGGATCACATAGTGTCGCTCATGTTGTGGGCCATCCTTTTCATTACTGCCTGGTTGTCTACCTGTCTACCTACCAGCCACCTTTCTGCTGTCAATAGACATTTCTGTTGTTTCTAGATGGGGGCCATTACAAAAAACACTGCTGAAGCTATTTTTCTGTGTGCCTTTGATGGACATTAGCTTTCAGTTCTCTTTGGGGACATTTTAAAGAGATAATTGCTAGGTTATAGTGTATACAGTGGAGAAGGCAATGGCACCCCACTCCAGTACACTTGCCTCGAAAATCCCATGGATGGAGGAGCCTGTGGGTTGCAGTCCATGGGGTTGATAAGAGTTGGACACGACTGAGCGACTTCACTTTCACTTTTTACTTTCATGCATTGGAGAAGGAAATGGCAACCCACTCCAGTGTTCTTGCCTGGAGAATCCCAGGGATGAGGGGAGCCTGGTGGGCTGCCATCTATGGGGTTGCACAGAGTCGGACATGACTGAAGTGACTTAGCAGCAGCAGCAGCAGTGTATACAGATATTTGGGTTTTAGTACACATCATAGAACACTTCCAAAGTGACTCCATGTATGCTCCTATCAGCAATATTCTAGAATCCTGGAGATTTCCCTGGCTATCCAATGGTTAAGACTTCGTCTTCCAATGTACCAGGTGTGGGTTTGATCCCTAGTTAGGGAGCTGGAATCCCACATGCTTAGGGGCTGAAAAACCAAAACATAAAAAGCAGAAGCAATATTGTAACAAATTCAATAAAGATTTAAAAAATGTTCCACATAAAAATTAAAAGAAAAAAGGAATCCCAGTTGTTCTTCAAGTGCCAGCACTTGATATTGTCAGTTCTTTCAATTCAGCTTAGGTTAACATTGGTGTCTTGAAGGTTTCTGAGCCTAAGCCCCCAGACTCTGTCTTTTTTCCTGTTGCTTGCTGTCTTGCCTCACCTGAATCCTTTTCTTGTGTATTTCAAAGTCAGCATTGTCAGCTGAGGACTCACATCTACTTTCTGACCATTTTCAAATCTTCCTCTGTCCCAGCTCCAATAAATTCCCCCACAGCTCAATTCATCCTGCATTTTCAGTTGCTCGTGTTCCCTGCCACTCACTTTGAAGGGGTGTACCTCTGAAATGTTTCCTGTGTTGGGGTCCTTCCTCTTCCCTCTCCCGGCCACCTCTGCTCTCCTTCAGCCTTCATTTCCTCTTGCCTAGACCATTTTAAGTTCAAGAAAAGATGTTTCTTTAAACAGCCCCTTTCAGACATTTTAGAAATGGCTTTAATTAATTTCCTAGACAACTTCTCTGGCTCCTGATCAAAGGGTCTATAACTTGTAACTGGATTAGTCTAATAATCAAGGTATTATAGTTAAAGTGGCTAATTTTCCCTCTTTGTTAGCTCACTGATTCCTTCAAATGAGGAATGTAAAAATATGATTTGAAATTTATTTTCATAGAGGTTTTGTGTTTTTGAAGTGTTGGCTCTTTCTATGTATCCAGAATATTACTGAGGCCATGTGACAGTTCTTCTGGAGGCTCCAAGTGGGGGGTTGCTTTGTGGTCACATGTCACAACCTGTTTCATAAAGGCCCTTGGTTATTACTGGGCCTGGGAAACCTGTATTTCTCATCAGTCTTTCTGAAGTCATCTGGCTGAGATAAGACCAGACCCCTGGCTTTACTATCCCTCTCTTTGCAGAAACTGTCTTCCAGCCTAACTAAAAAAACCTTGGATTTCCTCCAGATTTGATGGGCTTTCCAGGCCATGATTTAAGGGCAGTGGTGAAGTTTAGTGGCTCTAGGACCTGGGATCAGTGATTGCAAACTCCAATATGACTAACTTGAGGTGTGGGGCCAGTCGCCTCACAGGACTCAGTATCTTGGTTTGTGGAGTTGTAATTGTACCTGCCTCAGAAGGCCATTGTGAAAATTAAATGAGACAATCTGTCTAAAGCCCACTTAGTGAGTACTATCAGCAATTTGACTATTATTATTTTTAATGCTAAAACAAAGCCTCGAACAGTCCATTTCCTACATTCATCTATTACTTTTCTCCTAATCATATTACAGACTCTCAGCAGTTCTCTCTCTCCTTGTCTTCTTGTCTTCTGGATCCATCTTCAAACCTCTCAACAAGTCTGTCTTGTTTCCGGGACTCCAGCCGAACAAGGGTAGTTAGTAACTTCCTAGTGATAATCCACATGCTCCCTCACATTTCTCACCCCCTTTCAGTTATCCTGTGCCGGGAGCCAGCATGAGGAATCCCACCCATGACAAGGTCATGCGGAGAGGCCTGATGGGCAAGGCGAGTCAGGCCTCAGGAGTTCCCCCTGAGTTTCCCTGAGCATCTACACCACCCACCCCCCCCCAAAAAAAAACCCAGAATATGCCAGCTTTATTGTATTGTGCTTTTCTACTCTTCTGACACTCTCTGGAAAAAGTTAACTCAGGGCTTCAGTCTCCTGCAAAAAAATGTCTTGGCTTAAAACCCCCTCTGATAACTCTCTAGTTTGCCTAACAGGTCCCCCTGGACTTTTTACAGCTTGTGAATTGTTTACAGCCCCCCAACTGTGAGAGGCACAAAGCTTAAAGCATCTTAAAGATACAGAGCCTTTTCTAAAGAGCTAAAAATCATATTGGTGACAGATTTCACTGTTGACTCAATGACTGCTGCCAGGCCTCCATATTCTTTATCTTTTAGGCACCTGAAGGATATTAATCAATGTAATAGGGATATAGAAATAGGAATGTAGTAGTTTTGATGTTAGTAACACTAGACTTTTGAGTTAATTACTTTTCTTTGTTATATATCACTACACTCCTCTTGTGTCCTTGCTATGTAAGAATGTAACTTTCTTTAGTGTTTTCTGAGAGTGGCACCAGACTTTGGGAAGATCAACACAAATAAGTCTTCTGGTTGACAAACCCTTATCAGAAAAAAGGCTGTGAAATGTTAATTGGCCCGCTGGCTAGAAGATGATGTAAATCATCTAAGACTTGTGTATACAGCTAGGTATGCAGAGAGAAAAGCCTGGTTTTGATAAGAGTCAAGGCTGCTGATTCTACATAACTTTATATTACCCATTGATCTCTATGTACAATCAAAAAGGTATAAAAGGCCTTTCTAGACAATAGAGGCCAGGCCAGTCGCTGGACTGGTTTCCCCCGTGTCTCCTCTTTACTCTAATTTCTGGCTAAATTCCCATCTGGAGCATGGAAGCTCGCCATGTCTACTTACTTGCCCTGGCTTCTAATATCCACGCAAAAGGGAGCCTAAGGCAGGGCACCCTTCGATATTCAAGGGGACGCCGGCGGCCTAACATAGATGGTGCGAACTTCTTGTCCTGAAGTTTTATTAGTTCTCCACGTAAACCAATTATTCAGCCTCTTTTCTCCACTTAATTTTCCTACTACACTATTTCTTCCTAATCTAATCTTATATTTCTAATTAAGTAAATAAATAAGTTTTCCCTCGCCTACGCCGTTCACCCTTCAAATCACCCTGGATCCACCAGGGTAGTTCAGTTCAGTTCAGTCGCGCAGTCGTGTCCGACTCTTTGCGACCCCATGAATCGCAGCACGCCAGGCCTCCCTGTCCATCACCAACTCCCGGAGTTCACTCAGACTCACGTCCATTGAGTCTGTGATGCCATCCAGCCATCTCATCCTCGGTCGTCCCTTTCTCCTCCTGCCCCCAATCCCTCCCAGCATCAGGGTCTTTTCCAATGAGTCAACTCTTCGCATAAGGTGCCCAAAGTACTGGAGCTTCAGTTTTAGCATCATTCCTTCCAAAGAAATCCCAGGGTTGATCTCCTTCAGAATGGACTGGTTGGATCTCCTTGCAGTCCAAGGGACTCTCAAGAGTCTTCTCCAACACCACAGTTCAAAAGCATCAATTCTTCGGCGCTCAGCCTTCTTCACAGTCCAACTCTCACATCCATACATGACCACAGGAAAAACCATAGCCTTGACTAGACGGACCTTAGTCGGCAAAGTAATGTCTCTGCTTTTGAATATACTATCTAGGTTGGTCATAACTTTTCTTCCAAGGAGTAAGCGCCTTTTAATTTCATGGCTGCAGTCACCATCTGCAGTGATTTTGGAGCCCAAAAAAACAAAGTCTGACACTGTTTCTACTGTTTCCCCATCTATTTCCCATGAAGTGATGGGGCCAGATGCCATGATCTTCGTTTTCTGAATGTTGAGCTTCAAGCCAACTTTTCCACTCTCCTCTTTCACTTTCAACAAGAGGCTTTTTAGCTCCTCCTCACTTTCTGCCATAAGGGTGGTGTCATCTGCATATCTGAGATTATTGATATTTCTCCCAGCAATCTTGATTCCAGCTTGTGTTTCTTCCAGTCCAGCATTTCTCATGATGTACTCTGCATATAAGTTAAAAAGCAGGGTGACAATATACAGCCTTGACGTACTCCTTTTCCTATTTGGAACCAGTCTGTTGTTCCATGTCCAGTTCTAACTGTTGCTTCCTGATCTGCATACAGATTTCTCAAGAGGCAGGTCAAGTGGTCTGGTATTCCCATCTCTTTCAGAATTTTCCACAGTTTACTGTGATCCACACAGTCAAAGGCTTTGGCATAATCAATAAAGCAGAAATAGATGTTTTTCTGGAACTCTCTTGCTTTTTCCACCAGGGTAAGACCCCGGCAATGCTGGGCCATGGGACTCCTTCTAGCCCATGGGAAGTGTCACTTCTGGGCTGAAGCATTTAAAGGCTGGTGTCTAATACCTCAGCTCTCTCCTCCTCTGCCACATCTACCAGGAAGGTCATGTGCTCCATGTAGCCCAAGTTGGCAGAGCCTCTGCCAGCCTGGTTCCCTTGATAACTGTATGGAGCAGAGCTCCCCAGCAGATCCATGATGGATGTGGAGCTTAAGCAAGAAACAGCCTTTGTTGTGTTATGTCTAGAGCGTTAAGCTTGTTACTGCAGCATAACCTAGTCTAGCTCTGACTAGCACACCAACTTTGCTTTTAGATTGACAGGCTGTTAATGAGCCTCTTCTCGCCAGCCCACATCCCTAGCTGTCCTGGAGAGATTCTCAGGTGGAGCCTGGCCCACTCTCGCAGGACCCTCTGAGAGCCTCCCTTTGAGCCTCTTCTCATGTTACCACTGATTGTGCCCAGAGACAGATCTGGTCACAGCTAATGACTCTAAAGGGTTTTTCTGGAATCACGAAGAGGTTCTAGGAATTCACTTCACCTTCACCTTTGTCAGAATTACAAGACACTCAACCAGTAAAACATGATAGTCAATGTATCTAGACGTCTTTCAATTCTTCAAAGATGTCAGCAATATAAATTCACGGATCCCTTTATCTGTAATAGTTTTGTTCCAGTCCCTGCCATTCCTTTTACTACTTTTCCTGGCTAATAAACTTCAAATCTCAAAATTAGTGCCATTTCTCCAGGAAGCCTTCCTTGATTTCCTAGCTAAGTGAGGCTCCATCTATTGTGTGCTCCCAAATTTGCCCCACGTAACACTCAGAGCATTTGCATTTCTTATTTAAAGTCTTCTCTGCTAAGCTATCAATTCTGTGATAATGGAGCTGCTGCTGCTGCTGCTAAATCACTTCAATTTACCACTCACTATACATTCATATCCAAATTCTGCACCCGGAAGACAGTAGGTGCTCAAAAATCATCTACTGGTTCATAAAAGTATCTGCCTTTATAAATAGGAGGGAGAACAATTCAGAGAACTGCCTCCTTCAACATGTTAAGCCATGTTGAGTAAGCTAGCTCTCACATTAAAATCTCATATCTAGAATGAGATGGCCCTCCTTTGAGATCACCCTTAACTCATTGTACTGTAAAGAACTGTTTCCGCAAATTGCTTTCTACAGAGTTTAGCTCCATTTTGAAAATGTGAAATAAAATCAGATCCTTAGTTTCTTGACTCTGCCTCATCTATTAGCTCACTGTGGTACCGGCATGACTTTTATGGGCTAAAATTAGTGGAGTATTCACAAAGAGAAATGTCATGCAAGCATGGCTCAAGATCACAAAATTAGAGATTTCTCCCAACTCAGGATAAAAGAACTTTAACATAGCAATGCTCTCTAGACAGTCTTGGTGTCAAATTCTTTTGGCTTTTCATTCTTCAGTATCAGAAAGAAAATTTTCTGTGGAGCAAATTTTCTATCCACCCCTCCAAGTCAACAAGTGACAGGAGCTATCAGAGAACACCCCTCCTGTTACACGTTTTCATGGCAACAATAACAACTTGCCACTTACTCCTGTAAGGACTTGAAAAACCAAGGTTTAGAATAAACCACCAGGAGTAAATTTTGAATTAATTTTCTGGGTTGTAATAGAAATAGAAGAAACTCATCTAAAACAAAGAGCAACAAGATAATGTTACACCAACATATACCCACTTTCCATTTCTTTTATTTTTCCTAGTGTGTGCACACATACACACACAGCTCACATACACATATACACACAGTTTTTTATGCTACAGAAGGATGTGTGAATACATTATAAAATTAAGTTATTAATTTATTTTATTTCTAGACAAAATGAATGCTTTGCTCGGTGAATTTTTCACTCTTTCATTCACTCAACCAAATATTGTGGCTTTCGGAAAAAGAATGAGTCTTTTTTCAACCTGCATATAAAACCCCAGTTCTCATATTTTGGTAATATCTTCTGTTTTGACATCTAAGAAGTTCTAAGTATTTGAGAAAATTTGCATTGCTTTTTTAACACTGAAAACTTTGACAGGTGGGGTAATTTTCTAGTCATTCACCCCAGTGAATTTAAACTGGTATCTTTTCCTAGCGTGCATCAAGGGAAATTACAATACAGTGTAAGTTTTCTCTCCTGATTGCAGAACTCGTCTCCAGTGGTGTCATTCAAAAGACCAAACACATGCAGACGTGAAATAAGAAGCAGTCCTGACTGTTTATTACTGCTTGTTAACTCTTCCCAAGTCCATAAAACGACGGCAACACCCAAGTTACTGCAGAGACAACAGCAGTGCTTAGATGGAGAATGCCGTGTAAATGAATTTTGTAGTGGTTGTTTCAAAGCTAATCCAGAATCTAATCAGAGAGGCTCAAAGTTGGTTAGGAGAACCCTTAAAAGTAATCAAACCCAACCAGCAGATGAGGTATGAGTCCTCATGTGACAATGTGCTGATTCTTCTGGAAACAGAGCCGAGAAGCGTGAAATGATTTGCTTGAGGCCTCCCCAGCTGACCTGGAGGACAGTGAGCACAGAAGGATGCGCGAGCCCGGGCGAGAGATGGCCTCTCTCAGCCCATGCTGCTACACGTCCAAATAGGGCGCATGAGTATCCTAGCGCTCCTGTAACAAAGCACCCCAAGCTGGGTGACTTAAACAGCAGACATGTATTCCCTCACGGCTCTAGAGGTCCAAAGTCTGAAACCAAGGTCTCAGCAGGGTTGCTTCCTCTGGGAGTTTCTGTGGCAGGGTCTGTCCCGGCCTCTCTCCCAGCTTCTGGGGTTTGCTGGTGACCCCGGTCTTCCATGGCTTGTGGACATCACTCTATCCATCCATCTAGACATCATCCATCATGTCTTCAGATGGCATTCTTCCTGTGTCTTCTGTGTGTCTCTCTTTTTCTAAAGATGCCACCAGTCACATGGGGTTTCGATCCCACCCTAATTCAATGTGACCAAATTTGCAAAGACCTTATTCCCAGATAAGGTCACATTCTGAGGTTCTGGGGACATGAGTTTTATGGGACACTATTGAACCTGGTGGGGAAAGGGACAATGACACCCACTGCACAGGATGGTGGTGAGCAATGAATGTATGTAAAAAACATAAAGGGAACAAAGGGCAGCGGCTGCCACATAGTAAAAGCATGATCCATGTTGGCTGTGTTAGGAATTGACTCTAAGCCAGGTGGTATTGCTACACAGCACACAAGATAATTTCATTCTAATGCTGATGCTTTCAGCTTCTGGTGACACATTTTTAACCTCTAAGACGGTTCCTACTCAGTATATGAGGGAACTTTTGGCCCAAAACATTCTCTTGTATTTCTGCCCCTTATTTCCCTAATTTTAATCTAAATCTTCGTCAGTTATTTAGAGATCAGAGAAGGGCTGGCAAAAATCTGATTTTTGTCGCTGAACCAAATATAAAAGAAATTTGTCTTGTCCCTTTTGGAAACATTTCCCAGGTAAAGGGGATCTGATGGTTCGGAGCAAGCAGCGTTTTTTGTCCTCTGTTGTCACCCTTTCCTCCAGGCATCCTGGGGGCAGGCTCTGAGTGACAGGCTGTGGGGTTTGGGTTATATTCAGACCTGATGTTTATCTTTGCTTGATGCTTTGCAGCTTGGGAACAAAGTAAATCCAATCCAACTTACTTTGTTTCAAAATCCATTTCCCATGGTACTAGCAGGCATTAGAGGCTCAAACACAATTCGTGAATTGTTTGGCCAGCATAATCCTGGAGCTTAACATGAAGTTCAACTGAGAGAGATGTGGGCTTTTCTTTTTCTCATATTTTGTCCAATCTGTGAAATAGTTTCTGGATTTAGGTGATTTTTCAGGATCAGAGTTAAAAGTCTTGCTGGGTTTGATCAGTGGTTCTGTGTGAGTTGGCATCATCTGGAAGGTTTGTTAAAGCCACAGGAAGTCCCGTTCTGTCTGTAAGTAGATGGACCAGCGTCCCAAGCACATGTGGGAAATGAAACACTGGTGGTGGGGACATCAGTGTCCAGCCTCGTGCCCTTACATAGGCTCCATGGAAGAATGCTGGAAAGGATTTCACAACTACTGTGGTCCTTCTCTCTTAAAATTCCATATTCCCATCTGTCAAGGTACCTCTAATTTCCTGATAGCATTCTGAGAAATGGAAACTTTTGCCAAAGAAAGTTATTCTGACATTGGCCTGTTGTGTATTTTTAATATTCCATTAGATTTTGCCCACTTATCTCTATAATTTTAAATTGTACTATATCATTTAAGGGCTGCAAAAGGATTTTCACAGGCAAGTGCAGTACAATTGTGGGATGGTGTGTTTATCAGTTTTCTCAAAAAGTCATCTAAATTCACATTCCGCATTCTGAGATCTGTGCCATGTTCTTCATCTCGGAAAGCAAAAAAATTACACACATCCAAATATCACTTCTAATATGAATAAAAAGTGTTCTCCACTTTATCTATTCGAAACCAATATCCCTGAAGAATTCAAATATCTCACTCTTTTTCTTTTATTTCTTACAAAATAGCCTCAGGAGAAGCTCATCTCAGCCATCCATTTCGAGGGGTACTAGGCTGAGTGGAGAAATCAAATCCCATTTGTAAAACAAAGCAAAAGCTTTAAAAAAATCCTTTAAAGTTGAGTTATAATAGACATGAAGGCGACGTGCCTGTAAGGATCACACCAGGGTTCCACTATTCAGGCCAAGTTCCTGCCACCTTGCCATCTACGAGCAAGGTGTGACCCCAGGCAAGTTACCAACCTTTGAGTTTAGTGTCCTCATATGTACGGTGAAGAAAATAGTCTCTCAACTCAGAGGGAGTCAGAGACAAACTCAGAATTAAATGAGAATTCATGGAAAGTATTTAGCCCAATGACTGGCTTATATTTAATCTTCAATAAAAGTTAGCAGTTCTATTGTTAGTATTACTTTTCATTGCCAAATAAAGACTCTTTGATAACTTGTTTCATATTCTCTGATGTCCTATTATTTGCCTTTATATGATTTCTTCCCTCTGCCAGGAAGTCTTTTTCCCTCCTTTCCCAGAAACTTTCTTACTCTCAAAGTCAGGGATCAGCAAACTACTGCCCATGGGCCAAATCTGGCCCACCATCTGCTTCTGTCAATAAAGTTTTATTGGAACACAGTCATGCTCACTTGTTTATGCTGTGCTGAGTATAGCTACTTTTGTACTATAATGGCAAAGTTGAGTAATAGAGGCCATGTTGCCCACAAAATCTAAAATATTTAAAATGTGGCCTTTCACAGACAGAATTTACAGATCCCTGCTCTAACCCCTCAACTCAAGTCATCCCATTTCAGCCATCTTCCCCAGTCCTCTGAGGCAAAGTTACTTCTCTGGCCACACACTTCCCTGTTCTCACATATCACTTGGCTATAAAGAAGCATCTCTACACCTGCCTCCCTGCTACACAGTGTGAGCACCATGCAGGTGGGCATCAGTTCTCACATCTTTGAAACCCCAGGCCAGGAGGGCAAAGACCTTCAGAGAAGGCAGGCCCTGAGGGGTGGGGGAGAAGAGGCTTGAATGGGGGGACTTTGGAATCTCAGTTTCTACCAGCAATTAGGGAAGGGAGAACAGAAGGCTTTAGAGATACATACATGCTACACACACCCAAATGGACAAGTGTACATCCCTCTGTGCACACAGCTATGCTCACATATACATACTTTTGAATAAGCCAGTAACTCCAAGTACCCATTATCAGCAAGTATGAACTCACACGGACCATTTGGGTCTTCAGACCTGTGAACTAGGACTGCCATCTGGCCTAACAGTGAACTAAGGATATTGCAGCCATCAAGCCATCAATTACCTCCACCCCCAGTTGGTGAGCCCTGGGGAACTCAGGATGGAAACAGGATGCCTGCCACCCAGCAGTCACCTGCAACAGCCACCCCCGACAGTGCACCCCGAGGGGACACAGGATGAGAAAACAGAGGACACTGGCCCCGGATAGCTGAGGTGCATATCAGAGGAATGACCTCACGGAGCCCAGACCTAGCATCTTCCTGCTAATTTATTAACTTGAGATGGCTTGTTTTCTTTAATGAACAATAATCATTCGATGTTCTGACTATGTGGTCATTTTTTGCAAAGGCTCCTGTTTATCCTAGCTCTCTCTGCTATGCCCACCACCTCTTCAGAGCAGTCCTTCAGAAGAATCTGAGAGTCCTGTCCCCCGGGCTTGAAGTTCTAAGACTGTCTGCCAGAGAAAGCATAACTCTCAATTTTTAGGTTGTGCATTTTTTTTTTCTTCAGTTGACACACCTCAGCCTTACATGTGTCTGTTTCATGACGTCTTAAATATAGAGACCAGGGGTGAAGGACAGATCTAGCGAGCTTTCTGATCTCATGTTGTTCTCCCAGAAGCAGATCCTAAAGACAAGGACTTGGGTGAAAATAGCTTATTCAGAAGGTAATCCCAAGAAGCACAAGTGAGTGAAGAGGAGAAGTGAGACATAAAATAAGAAAAAAAAAACCAAACCCCCAAACACGGGGCAGTAACGAGCAGGTTATCATTGTGGGCAGCTGGGTTTGATCCCACAGGGTCAGATGGGAGATTCGGTAGAATATATCGCAGAGCTGTCCCATTTAAAGGGTGAGGAAGGGATATTTGTTGTCTATAACTCTCGCCTCTCAAGGGTTGCTGGCTGTTCTTTGAGGATGAGCTCCCCCAGCAAACTGAGCACACTCCCATGGGGAGAGGAAGCTCCCAGGCTGACAGCTGCAGGCATGAAGAAGCCCAAAGTCCACTGGGAGTGGGGAGTGCTGGGGCATCTAACCCAAGAGCCAGAGAGCTGATGCTAATCACCACACTGTGTAAGCAGGGAGCGGGTGCATGGCTTATCCGTAATTTTCCATTCCATCTCCTTACTCTCCCCTCCAGAACACCAGTGAGTAAGTTGTTGAACCAGGGACACTAGAAGGAAACTATTGCCCTAATTCAGAAGACTCTACATTTACTAAACAAAAGTTATTCTTAAATTAAGTGATAAGACTCTTGGTCAATTTTTAATTAAAAATAAAAAGGATGTTTGAGCATGCACCATTAAATAGAATTAGGCAATTCAGAAAGCTATGCCAACAGGCAGGGTGGGATTAGATACCAACAGTCTTGCTCAGTTAAGCATTCCAGTTGCCTCTGGAAATGTTTTCTGGGTTCTCTAATTCCCTTCCAAAGAAGCAACCAATTATAATTACTCTACTGTTAAGAAAAGGATTACGAGTATGAACTAGTTAATGCTGCTTCTAAACCCCTTTAAAGGACTTAGTCTTTCTAATGAAGAATGCTTTGAAAATACCATTGGCTTCAAATGTATTTGCCTTAATGTATCCAGGTTCCTATATGTATTCTTCATTCACTCATTCAACCATCTTCTGAACCACGGTTAAGAACAATACCTCTTTGAATTAATGAGTATATTGCAAACCTTCTCAAGAAGCCCAGAACTGACAAAGGAGAGAGACTACAATCAAAACATCACTTGTCCTTGTGATAACTACATTAATGGAATGATAAATAATTTGTGTGTGAAAATGAAGAGGGAGCAATTCAGAAAACGAAGATCATGGCATCCGGTCCCATCACTTCATGGGAAATAGATGGGGAAACAGTGGAAACAGTGTCAGACTTTACTTTTTGGGGCTCCAAAATCACTGCAGATGGTGACTGCAGCCATGAAATTAAAAGACGCTTACTCCTTGGAAGAATAGTTATGACCAACCTAGATAGTATATTCAAAAGCAGAGACATTACTTTGCTAACAAGGTCCATCTAGTCAAGGCTATGGTTTTCCTGTGGTCATGTATGGATGTGAGAGTTGGACTGTGAGGAAGTCTGAGCACCGAAGATTGATGCTTTTGAACTGTGGTGTTGGAGAAGACTCTTGAGAGTCCCTTGGACTGCAAGGAGATCCAACCAGTCCATTCTGAAGGAGATCAACCCTGGGATTTCTTTGGAAGGAATGATGCTAAAGCTGAAACTGTAGTCCTTTGGCCACCTCATGCGAAGAGTTGACTCATTGGAAAAGACTCTGATGCTGGGAGGGATTGGGGGCAGGAGGAGAAGGGAATGACCGAGGATGAGATGGCTGGATGGCATCACTGACTCAATGGACGTGAGTCTGAGTGAACTCCGGGAGTTGGTGATGGACAGGGAGGCCTGGCATGCTGCGATTCATGGGGTCGCAAAGAGTCAGACACAAATGAGTGACTGAACTGAACTGAATAGATACCTACTGGTGTATGACAGACATGCTGTATACCCAGAGCTTAGTGCCTTAAAGCAACGATAAGCAGTCATTATCTCACAGAGTTTCTGTGGGTTAGGGAGTTAGAAGCTGTTCAGCTGAGTGATTCTGGATCCCTGTCTTTCATGAGTTGGCCGTCAGGATGTTGGTTAGGCTGTGGTTATCTAAATGCTTGGCTGGGCTAGGCAGTCTGTTTGCAAGATGCTGGTCATGCTGCTGGTGAGGAGGTGCAGCTGTTGGGAGGTGGCCTCAGTTACTCGCCATGTGGCTCTCTCTGGGGCTACTTGCTCACAACGTGGTAGCTGGCTCTCCTCACAGCAAGAAGTAATACGAATAACCGAGGCCTTGAGGGCATACAGTGTCGTTTCTGCTACATCTGCTGGCTACACAGGTCAACCCTCTTCAACTTGGGAGGAGGCTACATAAGAGTACGGATACCGGGAGGTGGGGATCATCTTAGGGACTAGATGAAGTACATCATCTTTCAGGGAAAGGGAACATGTTGATGCCATTGGAATGTATTGTTAGTTAGGGAAATAGTTCAGTTCAGCTCAGTCACTCAGTCGTGTCCGACTCTTTGCAACCCCACACACTACAGCATGCCAGGTTTCCCTGTCCATCACCACTCCTGGAGCTTGCTCAAATTCATGTCCGTCTAGTCGGTGATGCCATCCAATCATCACATCCTCTGTCGTCCCCTTCTCTTCCTGCCTTCAATCTTTTTCCAATGAGTCAGTTCTTCGTATCAGGTGGCCAAAGTATTGGTGTTTCAGGGAAATAGTAGGAGGAGATAAAATCAGATGGCAATTTAGACCGAGGAGGTTAGACAAAGGAAGCCTCTACACCTCCTGGTCTTCCTCTCATCTGTTGGGACATGGACTCAGAAGCCATGGGTATCCCTAGCAGAACTGGATTCTCAGCTATGAGTCCCTCACTCTGAACTGGCCTCCCAGAGAGATCAAAGAGCTTCTCATCTTTGAAAGGATCCAGACTAGTTTTCCTACATCCTCCACTCTGACTAGCCTTGTCTCAGACCCAAATTAAGTGGTTAAAGGCCCAGAAGACAGTGACTTCTTCCCTCCACTTTGAATTTCTATTCCTACATGATCTGATGACCTGTCTTGGTTTGGAATGATTTCAAATCCTGCGTGCAATGAGCGGAATAGCAAATCACAATGACAGCCTCTTTGGGCTCACGTAGATCTGGATGTGACTTCTACTTTAACCCTAGTCCCTGAAGGTGGATGTTGCCTCTGACCTGCTTTCTCATGAGCAAGGAAATAACAGCTCTATGTTATGGGCTGTTGAAGGAATGGGGAGAAGGAGTGTAGGGTCTAGAAACCAGTTGCTTAAACTTAATGCAGAGACAGAGACAACTAAGCTCAAGTCTAAACTCAGAGTTTTGGATCAACTAGAATCACATTTCCTCCTCTTTGCATGCCAGTAAGAGGCAAAGACAGCAGTGGTGCCACAGCTAGGTCCTGATGCCTACTCTCTCCTTGCTTCTTTCTCTTCCCCCGCCACGTCTTCTCTACCTCCCTTTCCTATAGGCAAACCCATAAGGTTGATGAAGGAAAAGCTTGTGAGCATTTATGGGTGGCTGAAAGTTCTCACTGACCTGTTATTTGGAACCAAGGAGGGCAAATGCCAAGCAGGTCCATGGGACAGAAGGCATTTTTCTAGACACTATCATTTCACTGAAGTATATTTCCCTTTTCTGGAGGCACTGTTGTTGTTAGATCTTTTAGCACCCGTGCTCAGATGGAGCTTCACTGGTTGCTCCTGAACGTGGGAACCAGTAGTCTGGAACATGTTTGGATGTTCAACATGTGAATATTGGAGGAGGTGGCAGACTTTAGTGGCAAACATGCCAACAAGATGGTACTCATCTTCTTCAATCAGTCACAAAGTTCTTTCTTCTTTGCTCTTGGCATGGCCCCATGTTGTAGCAGTGAGATTTTAGGTATCATAACTGCTTTTGCATTTGAGACTCATGAGTTTAGCCCACCATCTCAAAGTGTGTGACTATGACTTACTTATTTCTGCAGTTCCAGTATGCCAGAGAGTTTGCTGGAGAGGAGATGAACTCAATGAATATTGACCACCTTGATCAAAGATTCAGTAAACCTGTGTTTTCTTGATCTATCTGTTGTCAATATTGTGGATGACAAATGACATGGCAAGGGGGTCTCCACTCCTACCTACCTCTCTCAAGGAAGACATTACTAATCAACTACTGAAGAAACCGAATGTGACTCAGAATCCTTCCCAACACAGCACTCCAGGCAGCCACTGACTGTCTTCAGAGTAGGTGAATGAGCTTAAAGCTCTCTCCCATTTTTAAGTGTGGAGACCATGGCTACCCCTGTCCTTGGCTACAAGGTCTGTCAACCAAGCAATGTGCCACACCAAACCAACACCCGGGTTGCGATTCCTTTCCCAGAACCAATGTTGGACTAGATCAATGTATTCATTTGGGGGCCACACACGCTCAAGCTTTAACATTTATAACCTGATGGATCATCTCATTTCCCTTTCTATTACTTCAGACAATCATGGATAGGTCACATATGGAAGCATCATGAGGGACCCATTTCCCTTGGGCTCTGTGAGAGTCAGATGCAAAGAAGGCAAAGGCATGGAGTGGCCATCCAGAACGCCTCTGTTTGGCAGGTGGAGGGCAAGGGAATGAACCCAGCACACATGGGCTCTCCCAAAGGAAAGAGGGAGCGCTAAGAAGGGAGATGGGGCTTCTCTCAGCTCCGTTAAGCTGGAGTCTTAGACATTTTGTGCTGTGGACGCTTTAGGGGCCTGACGAATCTTGTGAGCACCTTCTCAGGAAATGCTTTAAAACACATAAAATACATGCATAGGATAACAAAGGAAGACAATTATATTTAAGCACAGTTATCAACTAACATAACTAATGTGAAGGTACATGTGCTTCTTTAGCAGCTTATCAGTAATGAGATTGGGTGTTAAATCTAATTATTACATTAATTTCAAAGTAGTAAAGAAAAGTTGCAGGGGGAAGTTTTGGATATATCTGCATCCACTCTGATAAGATATGAAAATATCTATGACTCAGGTTATTAGCAGTCACTGAAACAGCTAGCACTGTCCTGATTTGCCTATGTTCCCAAAGGAAACAGATACAAAATTGTAGTTAGCAGTAAATGAAAATAAATATGAAGTATTTTTCCATCCCTGTACATGCACCACCCCGTCCCCTCCGCCCACCCCACACACTTAGATCCTGTCCATAGACATCAGATTAGTTCCCTGGCTCTAGGGAAATTACAGGAATATTTTACAGAGAAGGGAGATTTTAAAGTTGGAAATTTTGATGCTTTGTTTGAGGCTGATTTTTTTTTTTAATACAACATTCTCATGTCACCATGGGGTTTATTTGGCAGGACACTAATTGCTGGCTTGCATGAATATATTCCCTATTTTAAAAAAAAAAACACTATAAACAAATGTTACTTAAGAAGAACATTCTTTGAAGTTGCTGAGCTTGTCACCCTGGGAGACCAGGTAATCTCATTATCTGCTCCAACACCAGCTACTGTCAGGGCTGAGCTCCGTCTGGTCGTCTGCTGGAACGGATGAAGCTGTTATCTCTGGCCCCGCAGCCGCCGACCAGTTACTTGGAGTGGACATAGCTCTAGGGCTGGCTCCCATCTTGCCGAGCAGAAAATGCCAAGTCCAGGCCATAGAAGTCCCACTCCCTTTTCCATCACCCACAACAAAAGAAATGGTCAGCAAAGCCTTCACTTCCCCCACTGCCTGGGGAGACCCACAGAACCCTGAGTGCTTTTTGATGGTGTCCACTCTTTCCTTTCTTCCTCTGTTTTCAAAGCCAGGGAGCATAGCATCTTTAAATCTCTCTCTCCCTCTCTGATTCTGACCCTCCTGCTTCCCCCTTATAAGGACCCTTGTGATTATATCAGGCCCAAATAGAAAACCCAGGATAATCTCTGCATCTCAATGTTCTTAGTGTAATCACATCTCTATGTTCCTTTTGCCTTATAATAACACATTCAGGTGCTCTGGATGAGGATATCTTGGTGGGAGGCATTATTCTGTCTAACCCACAGATCATGTTACAAGCACCATTTTAGAGGGGAGAAAACTGAAGCTCAGAGAGGTGAAGTGACTTGCCTAAGGTCACACAGCTAACAGGATGCAGATCCAGGATCCACCGTAGGGCTCTAGAGTCCCCAGGCCTGTGCCCTGAGCTGGACACCACATGGCCTTTCTAACTGGAGAACGGAGGGAAACCGAGTTGAGCTTTCAAATGTGTGAAGAGGCTCAGAGCAAAGGACAAAGAAATTTCTGCAGAAGTCTTATAAACTATAAGACTGTCCCTTAGGTGTCAAGACTTCCCCTCGGTATGGTCTGTGCCTTCCCCTCAGCTGCCTGCAGGCATAGATGAAGCAGAAGCTTTGGGGTCAGGTCCAGTTCCCTGGCTCCTCAGCACGAGAATCAGGGCGGCTGTGGCAGCTCTCGGGAGCTCGGCTGTCCCTGTGGAGAATGGGTGTGGAGAACGGTGGTCCTGTGGGGGTTATGGCACCGACCTAACGCCTGGCTGAGAAAACCGATGCTGCAATAGTTCACACTGCAGCTGCCCAACGGGAATACCACATACACTCCCTCAGGTATCAGATAATTAACACCAAGAAGAGGTAAGAACAGAGACGTTGGCCATTTTCCCCATCTCAGGAACTCGGAGCTCAAGGACCCAAGGATTCTTCCATAGAGAAAAGAAAGTCTGCAAAGCAGTTCACAAGACACAGAGGGGCAAATACCTAAAGGAATTTAATCTTGGCTCCTACTTTTGAGGTCCATAAATAGAGATGCCATTCATTGAATTTCAACAGTCATTTCTATAGCTGTTCTTTGCAAAGGTCAAAAAAAAAAAATTCATTTCCCATGGCTGTCTTAAAAGTATAGAAACACACACCACACTGTGTCTATTAAGCTGCCTGCTGGAATTGGCACGGGGAAAGGTAAGCGCCTGGGCAGCTCTTGTACACGATGAGAGAAGTCATCGCCATGGCCGTGCCACTCGAAGAAATGAGAATGCTTATCGCTTCAAGCAAAGAAATTTTGACAAGAATTACCTTAACACACCCTCAGAAACATTCTTTACTGACATTTGAGATGTGTTGCCTGTGATCCTAGCAGTATTGGTAGAGGCGAGGAGGCTGGGTATGACTCCCACTGCTTTGTCAATGAACAAATTGGCTCATGGCGGAACCAGTCTCTGGACCCAAAGGTGACAGTCGTGCTGCCCCTCGAGCCACCTGTGGTGTGGCGCCCTAACCTGGAGTCCCCTGCCCTCCAGACCCAGATACCACTGTGTTCCATGGTGATGAACAGAATTGAATTTCCATCACCAAAACAATACACAGTCACTCTATCCAAACTAGAAAATACAGACAAAGGCAACAGCTCACCCAAACCTGTTATTCTAAGTATATGCTTGTATGAATTCATTCAGTCCTCACAATGGCCCTATGAGACGGACTGTTATGAGTCCCATTGTACAGAAGAGGAAACTGAGGTACAGATTCAACCATTCTCTGTATTAGACCACTTTCACACAGTGGAGACCTGTGGGAACACTAGCAGTGATGTGGGAGAAGAATATTTAATGACATGGGCATGATAATTGTAGCCACCAGTTGTTCAAGCAATGAATGTTCCCAGGACACAGAGCTGGTAAGGCGGGAGAAGACAGGGCTGAAATTCAATTCAAGCAACTTGGATCTGAAGATTGTCATCTTAGACCCTGCATTGTAGGAAATTTAGATTGCTTGCAGTCTGAAAAGGACCACACATTACACATTGACATGAACCCTTTCACACCTGGGACTGTGATGATATACTTTATGGACTGAATGGTTCTGGCCCTCTAAAATGCATACACTTAAGTCCTAACACAGCCCTCTTCCCCCACTGTGGGATGGTACTGGGACGTGGGGCCTTTGGGAGGTAATGGAGGGTATGAAGGTCCCTCTAGTGTCCTTGTAAGAAAAAGAGGAAAAGGCCAGAGCCTCCTCTCTTTGGCCTGGGAAGACGTAATGAGAAGACAGCCATCTGGGGTTCTCACCAAGGACAGAGTTGGCCAGCACTTTGATCTTTGACCTCGGGGCTCCAGACTGTGAGAAATAAATTTCTGTTGTTTAAGCCACCTGATCTCCAGTATTTTGTTATAGCAGCCTGAATAGAATGAGTTGATGATGATGATGATGTTAGTGTGTGTATTCAAACAAAAAAGAATCATAGCCTGTGTGGTGCTCTACAGACTGCTTGTTAATATATTGTGAAAATCTCTCCATATTATCATATGTTCTTCTACTACATCATTTTACATGATTTAATGGAAGCCCAGTGGAGGAATATAGCTCAATTTATCAGACAGATCCTCAATGGTTGGACACTTAGTTTAGCTCTTTAAATAAATTCAGTAAAACTCCCATAGGTGGATGCTTACACACCACCAATGTAGATTATGTAGAACTATTTGGGCAAAGAATACTAGGGGCATTTTAAAAAGTCATTTGATTCTTATTGCCAAGAGACCTGACAAACAAATACAGCCTATTTATATTTCCACACTAAGGCAGGAGAGAGCCTTTCTCCAAGAACGTTTTGCACCATCTTCTAGAAGCTACCTGGGCTCTGTAACCAGGAAGGCCACCTGGCAGGCACTGAAAGCCCACATCTTAGCACGAAAGCTGCCTCAAACTCTACCATGTCTTCCTTTCCTGTGTTGAAAAGACAGTCAAAATTGATTTCCTCTGTGAGGTTGTCATCTAAACAAATAATCAGTGATTTTGATCCACGTACTGGGAGGAAAACGCATGGGCTTTGGAGACAGGTTGACACTGGGTCACATCTCAGCGACATCGAGCGTCTCCATCACCAGGAGTACTCACCCGCCTCGTTAGTTGTTACTGACATTAAATTGAATACAAAGCACTTAGGATAGTGATTGACACATAGTGACAAACTAGGCTCAAGAATGTCACTCCAGTTTATTATCATGACCCTAGTCTCAAATTCAGGGAGGACGGCAAAGGGCACTGGGAAGCCTGAGAAAGTCTCCAGAAGTGTCCCCACCCTGGTCCAGGATGTCTCTGCTTGTCTTCTGGTAGCTAGAAATATCAGTTCTCCCTCAGAGGTTCCTTCCGAGCCTGGAGAGACAGGTTAAGTGCCTCTGTCCACTGACTCTTCCAACTCTAGCTGTGCCCAAGTGAACAATTGCATCCAGGCTCCAGATTGAGCTCAAGGAAGAGCTCCCTCAGCTGGGCATTCTTCTCTCCCCACCTCTGGGTCCTCTGGCAAAGGCGGGTCCTCCCTGCCCTCAGGGCTCTGACATAGAAAACAGTCATTCCTAAAGGCTTCATCCAGGATTTAGTCTATAGCTAGACAGCACTTTCTTACTACTTTTCGATTGAAGTAGTTGTTTTCATTATTGCAACCAATTTTGAGTTTAGAATTCATTAACAAGTATCTGCAATGATCTGTTTTCTTAATTGTTTGGAAATGGACTGTTTCTGCTAAAAAGAAAAAAGAAATCAGACCAATGATCCATGACCTAGTTTCTTTCCCTATAATCCAGCTTCAAGGGGGTGATTAATCACTGTGACTCAATATTCTGAGAGAGGACCTCCAGATACAGATACACGCATGCCTGCAACAATCAATAGTTGAAGCTTCTGCTACAGTGGTCACTCTGGCCAATAATTTAACAGATCAGGGCTGGCAGTGATAGCCTGTGGGCCAAGTGCAGACCATTGGCTATATTTTGATGGCTCTCAGGCTATAAATCTTTTTTTTCCAGTTTTCAATGGTTACAGTTTTAAATGGTTATATAAGTACCTGCACAACAGTCTCAATTTTACCTCTTGGCCCACAAAACCTATACAATCTTTACTATTTAGCCCTTAAAGAAAAAGTTTGCTGACCTTTCATCTAATAGATGATTCTATACTTTGAAGTCTCATTGTTGAATGTGACATCATAGTGCCACAGATCTCATCATGCTGATCAAGTCTTCAGAATATCATGTATAATGGTATCAATGAACTTTTATCCTATGGAGAGGTTACCTCAAATGAGCTACTCCCTTAAAACGAGACTGGAAGAAATGTGGATCCCAGGCATTGTGAGGTGTCATTGTGTCTTGAAATGAGCTATAGCTAGTTTGCCTTAATCTAACTGTTCTAACCTCTGTTCGACTTCCCTTAAAATGCTTTGCTGTGGGAGCACGCCAGTTAGCCAGTGCCTGGCTGGAAGCTGAGCCTATTAAAGGCAAGTATAAAATAGCTGCTTTTCAGAGACTCTCAATCAACTCTCCTTTCCTTAAATGATGGCTGTTCTCATTACGGTTGGAGCAGAGCTTTTTCTTGTTTTCTTCACCAGTTCAAAGCCAGAACTTAACTAGACATTCTTTCTAAATTGAAAGGTATCTCTCTTACCAGGATTGCTAACATGGACAGGATTTAGAAAGATGTTATTTAAATACATCGGGAAAAAAAAATCTGTCAATGAAGCAACACTTGTCTTAACATGCTAATCAGAGCTCTTGGTTGATAAAGAGAAACTGCTCTCTAAAAGAGATTTTTTTTTCCAAAAAAGGAAAAGCTCTTTAGCTTTTTAGGGTACTTCATGCAAAATAAGATGGAGAGATTTAAAATGACAGAAAAACAGAAGTAGTCTAAATTCATCGTCACCCTGCATTTTGTTATTTTTACCATAAAAAAAAAACACGGAAAAAAGGAAAAAGTTAGAGAATCAAACATTTGTCACATCTAAAAAGTTGAATCTCTCTTAACGACAAAGTTAAGTGTCTTTTGATTTGACAAGTGCTGAGTAACTCCTGATTGTCTGGTACTTTAAGGTGCCTGAGAACAGAAGACACAAAACAGGCTGTTGTTTATTGACCTCTTTAACAACCTGCAGAATTTAGATTCAAGTGGTAACTCCTCATCTCCCCTTGATGAGGCTGGGAATCTCTGTAAAGCAGCTCATCGTTCACCAAGCAGCCTCGAGTCTGCCTCCAAAGTGAGCGATTTCCCACTGACCGCCTCTCCTGGAGCTCACCCAGCCTTCTGTCCAAGTCACAGCTCTGGGAATGCTGGGCTTACCGCTTAAATATGGTTGGCAGTATTGTAATAGGGGAGAACAACTCTGACTTTATATTGTACCTGTTCCTTTTTACTTAAACCTTTGTGCTCTGTTGCCTGTACTTAGTCATGCTGGCTCTGCACCTTTGTAAAACAATGTAGCCTTATAGCCCGAAATATACAGGGTACTCAAAAGCTCTGAACTTTAAGAGTCCATTCATACAGAGGCGGAGAGCTGCAGGACAGAGAACCACATTGGTTTTGTCGGAGGCTTACAGTAATGCCGTGACCTGACCCAGGTGCACAGCTCCAAGAACAGAGGATTCCTACACCGAGAAGTTAGCACAGCTCACCACGCCTCTCCCTCATCTTGCCTTGAAAGGTGTTTTGCTGAAACCCTTTGAGGAGTTCAGGGTATTTTTTGGGCACAAACCATCCATCTCCATCTCTGGTCCTGCAATAAACCTTTCTCTGCTCCAAACTCCAATGTTCAGTCTGTTTGGCCTCACGGTGTGCCGAGCACATGAACTTGTGTTTGGTAAAATTTTACTATTTAGAGTAGGATATACCCATTATCCTTAGGATGGCGTTTGGAGCCTTGGCAATCTTGTACCAACTCCTTGCCCTTTTCTAGTACCTCTGCTTATGACACTCTGAAATAGCCAGTCTCTCTTGGAGTGACTATGGACACACCACTATGCTTTTGCTCATGCTGTTCCGCTCCCCATGGTGCCCTTCCCTCAGCTTCCTCATTGCAAAACTCCCTTCATGCATCAAGTCTAGTTCAAGTAGCACGTTTGTGCGTATGTGTTCTCACTGCTGGTTAGAGGTGGAGGTAGGCCACGAATCCACAGAGGCTAAAGCCAGCACTCATGATGCCCTTGCCCCACACCTCTGAGACCAGTTTTTAGTTGAAGCCATGTTAGGTAACTAGACAAAGCCCTAGCCTTCATGGGTTGATTAGGCCAAGCCTGGAGGTCGGCGGCGAGGGGGCGGGGAATGATTAGGGTCACCAGTAGAGTTCTGAGATTCATCCAGGTCTCCTGCTAGAACTCACCCAGAGGGGGGAAGTGGAGCTGGCCCCAAGGTAAGACCCTGCCCTCCTGTCTCTAACCCCATTGCCATCAACAGGAGGCTGGCATGCTTATAACTGAATTTCAGACCCCAGGGCTCAGCATCATGCCTTATGAATGCCTCATTCTATTTTATTTGCTGTCACAACAGAGCAAGTGGGTTTGATACACATACGGTGGTTCACCATCTGTGTTTCATTTGCAAGCATAATACGTTATTTTTAAAATAATAAGACAATTTATTTACATTTACTTTTCCCCCCTCTATTTTCTCAGCAGCAAGTGATATCAAAAAAGTAGGAAATGATCCCAACAAAAATATTTGTGAGTAAATAGCTCACAGAAATGGTGAGGATGCTACTATTAAATAATTCTGTTCCCACCCACCAAAACAAAGAGAGAGAATATTCCTGTCAGCGTGATTGAATTGTGTATAATTACTGCCAATGTTTTAAACATGATGATAATGAGTAAAATATTAGCATTAGATCAGAGAGGACTCTGACGTTTTTTTCATGAGAGTAAGAAAACTACCTGTAGCTTTCATTCAAGGCATGGGAGAAATGCAATCCCTTATTATTATTATGATTCTTCTCAGGCACTTTGGCTTGATTCTGGAGAGGCAGAATGTATGATGGTTTAACTGTGACTGTCTTGACCAAACACATCCAATTTCACTGACTATTTTCATATAATGTTCCCACCACCATTCTTCCATTTTCCTCTCTGACATATTGAAAGGACTCCTGAGTCTCTAATAGCAAATGCACTTAAACCTAGAAATAAGTCCTTATGTGACACCCTGGGAAGAAGGAAGGAAATTCTCTCAGTTTTCACATTTGGCCCCTAAATTGGGGGCTTTATAAAGTTTCAGAAAATCTTTTATCACTTGAAAATAGAAAATAAATTACATTCAGAGTTCTAAGATATTTTATGTACTTTTTTTTTTTTTTTTTTTACCGTCAGGCTATCACTTTCCTTAGATTATCTGGAAGATAGTACATAATATGATAAAGGTGAATTCTAACAAAGAAAAGTGCTCAGCTCAGACTCCTTAAAAAGACTAATGATATGTTCACAAAGCAAATGTTAAGACTGCATTTTAAGGGCCTCATTTGGAGACTGTTTCCATTTGCCAAAAAAAGTGAAGCGTGCAAGAAAAAAAAACAACCTTCCAAACTGACCATTAGGTACTCTGAGTAGTTGCAAATTGTGCTGGTTGGGTTCAGAAAAGTTGGCAGATTTCAGCTGATGGATTTCAGTCCAGCAGCCAAGATGATCAATTAAATAAACCATTTATCAAATGTTAGGGACCTTTATCTGATTTTATTTTGTAGTGCAGCCAGACATGGCTTAAAACCATAGACGGATCTGTCAGAATGAGGGGCTGAGTATGGTTATAGAAAAGAATAAAACAGTGCCCCCAATGAACCCAATTTCATTTCGTAGGATATATGGTCCTTATTTTCTCCAAACATTTCCCTGAACATTTAAGCAAGAGACCCAGATCCTCATGCCCATCCTATCCGCCAAGGCATTCTTGCAGCCTATTGCAGTTCCTCACATACGGTAGGCATCAGGAGAATAGACTAGATTACTGGATGACCACACACAAGGGCAAGAGTGAGCTCTCAACTAAAATAAAATAATTTCTCTGTTTATATATATATATCCCCGCCGGATATGGATCTTGCAATTCTGAGATAATCTGTTAGCTATTTACTCATAAATACAAACTGAAGGAACATAATTAAGTCCTTCTATCCCTCTTTATCCATCTATCTATTCATCCATCCATTCCTTTATCCATCTATCCCCTCTATACATCCCTTTATCCATCCATCTCTCCATCTGTCCTTTTATCCATCTGTCCCCCCATCTCCCATATATTTATTAATTGTTCCACCTTTCCACCCACCTCTTTATCATCCATCCAACAAATCTTTACTGAATGTCTTATTTACCTGGCATTACATATGTTTGGCAATGGAAATTCAGAGATGGGACAAAGATCCAAGATCTCTTTCTTTAGGAACTGTTATGTTCTGGTATGGTTTCAGAAAAAGTAGATAGAAGAGTTTGTAATGGAAAATACACTATGTTTTCAAGTCAGACTTGATGTCTATTAACATCGAGCTTACAGTAAGGCAACGGAAATACATGGTTACTGCAGCCGCTCTCAGAGCTCAGCTGTGGATCTAAAGGAGTGCAATAACCCAGCCTAGTGTCAGCAAAAGCAAAGAGGCACGACTCGCAGAATGAAGCGAACATGCTCTGCACAATCCGGGGAGACTCTGCGACATGTGAGTGGAAACAGACCTTGGGGTCCTGCTGGGGTCCTCTTTGAGAATGTACTAGATGGAAAATTAAAATGAAAAGTTTACATCATATCAACTAAGCTCGGGTCAACCCTCAGACTTCTGGAACCTCCCCACAAGGCAAGGGTCAGACAGAAGCAAACAACTTGCAAAATCTCAGTGGCCCCAGCTCCAGGAGTCTCCATCCCATTTGTTTACACGCACAACATTCAGCGCTCAAACACACCATTTGAGATACTGTGAATGAATGCATGCACACATAATAACAGTTTATGTCATATCAAAGTTTGTAGGGGTGACATGAAATATTCTCTTAAAAATGAATGGTGTGTAGATCAGTTTTAAGTGTTCTGCCCAATTATCCAGAAGTAGAATTTTGAAACCACACCTAAGACAGGATGCTTTCTCAGAAGGTCTCCAGAAACAACAAACAGTTCCATAATCCTGCTATGGGAACTTATATACACATGAATCTTAGGAAGAGCCTAGTGAGAAGAAAACACTGCAAACTGGAAAACACCAATGGGAAATCTGATGTGTGAGTTCTGTCCCTTTAAAGATAAATAACTTAAAGGCACGTTTCTCCCTTTCAGCAGACTTGTGTGGGAGAAGCTTAGCACAGCACTCGGACACAGACAAGGTATGCCTGAATTCAGGGACATTTCTTTCCTTCAGATTGTACCCATGTTGCCTGGCTCAGCACTGAACTCCTGAAACCCTCATAAAAAAGTGACACTTTTCATTCATTTTCATTGATTTTTCAATTTCAGTTAAATTATGTTGATCTTTTTTTCATTTTTTATGAATTGTGGCTAGAAAGGCTTAATTCAACTCCCATAATTATGTACTTGCAATTTAACAAACACCCAAATGACAGGGGCTTGAACTTGAGACACACTGGTATCCCCAAATAAACCTTAAAAATCCTGTGATCTACTATATTATCATTCTGCTTTATAAATAGAGATAAAACATTTCCTATTAGTAAAAACAGAAGCTGAGATAGAGAGATCACCATTTCATCTTTCTCTTGCAAGAAGAATTTGCAAGTGACTTTGGGAGAATTAGGGGTTATGGGAAAGCTTGTGTGTGTGTGTGTGTGTGCACGTGCACTCTTTCACACACATGCTAGATGGGGGATAAAGGGAGAATTGGAAAGTCATTACCTCCCTCTAAAGAAGCTAGGCAATAACATCAGTCAGGCAATAACAAAAATACGGAGGTTTGGAAAAAGAATGGGAGACAAAATGGAGGAAATGGACTTGAAATTTTCCTTTTTCTGGTTCCGATTTTTGATTAAAAACCATTGCATGTTCCAAGTGACAATCACAGTTTCAGTGCAAATTTCATTATCTCCCTTCCTTTCCAATAATTCCCCATTCCAGCTCCAGTTTCCCACCCTTCACATGGAAGATCTTACTGTCATCTCCAACTCATTCTTACTAATATGTCACAAAACATACTTAAGAGTTTTGAGAGCACTGAAACTGTGCTAGGCAGTGGCCAAACAAACATGCAGGTGATCAAAGAATCTCTGTTCTCAAGACATTTACTATCTAGGCCAGTGGTGCCCACTAGAACTTTCTGTGATGGTGGGAACAGTCTACCTGTGCCCTGGTCGGTACAGTAGCCACTAGCTACATGGGGCTCCTGAGCACTTGAGATGCGTCTGGTCTGATGGAGAAACTGATTTTCACATTTTAATTTCAAGAATGTCAATTAAAACTTAAATAATCATCTATGACTAGCTGTTATTGCATCAGGTCTAGACCAAGTGGAAGAGGACATTCATTAAATAGAGAGACAAGCGTGTAAAGGAGCGCGTGGCAGGTGCCAGGTGAGGCTGCAGGTAAGAGCAGTCAGAGACTGCAGGAGCAAGAGGCTGTGCAAGACCAGGGGGTGGAGCTCGGCTTCCCAGAGACGTGGGCGGGTCTGACCCAGACTCTCAGGAGGAGCTACAGTGAAGAAAACAGAAAGCAGAGGAGAAGGCATTTTTAAATCAAAAACATGGAAGGGAAAATGCACAGGACCCCATAGGGAAACCCAGCGTTCAGCCTGGGGCAGATGGGCTTGCAGAAGCCAAGGGTGAATGTCAGGGGACAGGCCATGGGACGATGTCCTGCTGGGAACAAGGGATCCCAGGATGGGTGGCTGATGACGCAGAGCACCCCCAGGTGGGTTGGCATCTTCCTGTGTGAAGGGCCAAGAGGCTCTCTTATGGAAGGGAGCCTGGCCTGCGGCGGGCAACAGGGTGGCCCTGGAACTCGGAGAAAGTCCAGGACCGGGGGCACGTGCAGCGGGACATAAGTAGGCCAGGAACAACACCCTCCTAAGTGGGGCAGCTGCCGCCACCTCCCCTGACAGTCACGAGTGGTCTGACTGGCTGTCCATGTATGGAAACGGGCCCCCGATTTCCAGAATTTGTGATTTTCAGAAAGGCTGGGAATCGGAATTAAAAAAAAAAGAAATATAAAGTTGAAGTATTTTGATATGGCGACTAATAGGAAACTTTAAAACACCCTGGGCCAAACCGAAGAGCCGGCCTGTGGGCTGACTCAGCCCATGGGTACCTGTCTGTGACACGTGACCTGGAAGATGGGGAGATTCCTACAGGGATGGCCTTGCAGGACAAGAGCTGAGCCTGAAGGGAGAGGCAGGCCCTGGAGCACACACTGGCACAGGCAGCACAGGGTCTGAGAAAGGGGTAAATTGAAGCCACCAGGCTCTGTGACAAGGAGAGCGTCAGTCTTCTCGAACAGTCACCTCCCTCCCATCTACCCCTCACTCAGAGCGGAAAAGTGAGGCAGGTGGAGCCCACAGTCACAGGGGCCTCAAGAGTGAGTGGCGGGTGAGCAAACAGCCATCAAGCTGAATGAATGCAAATGACCTCAAAGGACGTGATTTTTTCAGTGTGCGCTTCCTGGGGTCACATAACATGTCATCTCCCTTGACCGATTTTCCCCATCCAGCCACGGGTCGATATCTCATTGCCGCTCCCACGATATGGAAGGGGCCATTGATGGAAGCCCCACGTCTTCCCTCTGTGAAAGACAGGTTCGATTCTTGTGAAAAGGAAGTGGTGTGTCTTTCAGCTCACCTCCCGGTCCAGCAGTGCAGGTGACACAACGGTGACAATGTCTCCTTTTTCGGGATCGATGTAGAACATGTTGGGAGACGGCTTGTCAGGCGTCTGCTGACGGATATTGTACCGCAGGAGGGCATTATCCGTGGCCGGGTCGTCCGCATCAAAGGCTGTCATCCGCATCACCGTGGTCCCTGCAGGGGCGAGACAGAGAGCATGTGATGGTCACTTGGGTGACAGCGATGGGCCAAGCCCCTCCCCCACCTGGGCGATGGCCGTAGAGTGATGTGTCAATCACTTTCCAGATTATAAAAAGCAAAGCCTTTCCCTAGCTCCCTTAGTTTTAGCTTCCCTTACCCTCTCCCCTCTCTCCTCCATCATGTTAAAAGACCTGAAATATAGAAAAGAAATGTTTGCTGTTCAGCAGATTGACAGCTTAATTTTTCCTTCTGCTGATATGCTGTTTATTTCCATGGGTTTTCATCCCATTGTGGATGTGGCTCTGTGACAATGGCCTTCACTCTAAAAGCTCTTATTGAATGCCTACCACGTGGGGGAGGGGACCCTGGGCTGGGTGCAGGGGAAATAGAGGTGCAAAAAGTCACATTCCCTGGGGTCTGGCAGGTCAGCAATAAGCAGCAGAGAGAGCATATGAAAATATTAATGCACACAGTGCACTGAGAGAGGGCGATGTGAATACGGAAGAGAACAGCCTCATCTAACCCGGGGCTCAGGAGAGGTCCCTGGTGCAGGTAGGGCCCAAGGGTGAGTAGGTGTAAGGGAGGGGAGGGGGAGGGCCTCAAAGGGAAAGGCATCCCAGTTACTTCTGGTTAAAGGGAACCGGGAACAGATAAGACTTGAACACTTCTGTGTACAGCCACAACGACTTGGGTGTTGACAAGAGATTTTGTGAGGATGTTCATGGCGAGTCTGAGAAAAGCTGGGAAACGACCTAAACGTCCAACAACAGAGGAATTGCTAAAATGATGGCATCCCCATACTATGACATATTTTGCAGCAGTCAGAAAAGGTTTGAAGATCTAATGTGTTCTAAGAGGAGGGGCTCTCCAAAATTGAAAAATATCAGGTTGGGGAATGTCACCCACAGTATGCAATTCATGGGGTCGCAAAGGGTCAGACACGACTGGGCAACTGAACTGACTGACTGACTATTCCACAGTATACCATCATTTTTGTGAGCCTATTAACACACAGAAAATTCCACAAACTTTATGCATGTATTTTTTCAGGTACAGTTTATGTCCATAAATGGATAGAGGAAGGTCTATAAGGGTGAACTTCACACTGATTTTGGTGGCTAAACTTGGGCAAGGGGAGAGGGTACTGGGAATAATGGTGACAGAGAAGATGATAGCCCAATCTCTAATGTTTTGATCATTTGTACAAGGGGATTGCTTTAAGATTAAAATTTAATTTAAAGGGATCATGGCTATAAACACTGATAGAAGCACAGACTAGAACAGAATCAGGCACATTTGCCTGCTGTCCTGACAACTGTGAGCCTGGGTGACCTGCTCAACTATAGATTTCCACTGTAGTTTACTCTGCTATGAATCTAGGCCCCACATCCCAGTTCTGAACCCTCTGGGTGCACAGCATGGGGGCAGCCTGGTACTGCTGAAGCAGTAGAGCTATGGTTCCCAGCAGGAATATCCAGGAAATATTCTAGCTTAACAGAAACACAGAGTCCCTCCAGCTCAGCTACCATCCTGGTGTTCCTTTACCTTTTATGACAGTGCTTCTTGAACAGTGAAAGCCGGTTTATTCTTTCCCATAATTGGAATCAGATTACTAACCATCAGGTCTGAACGATCAGGCAAAGCATCAGAGTATTCTCAGGTGGGGTCGGCTAGTCCCACAGTCTCCGCGGATTTCACTCACACTGCCTTAGGCCAGATGCCTCCGACGTGTCTGCTACCCTGAGTGGATCTCTGCCCTTTGCTTCTTTGTGAAACTGTCACAGGGCAGGCCTCAGGGTCCAGGGTAAGAATAGCAAGTTCTCGGCATGTGCAGCAGCCTGCTCCCTGGCCCCCTGCCTTTGGGAGATGGCAGCGAGCCATTTGGATGTTGTGTTCTATTTCCCACTGAGACGCTCTGTGGGATCAGGTTCTGTCTCCGCCCAGTGGTCCGGGCAGCCACTGCCAGCGTCAGCGTGAGTGTGAAGGGCACACTCAGTTGCCTTCATGGTCTAGGAAAACAGGCCTACTTGGGGGTCTCTGTCAGAAATCAGAGGCAGCTTCCAGGGCCACATCCTACCCTGGGCCAAGCTCACTGCGCTCTGAGTGGGGAAGGCCTGGAAGGACCGTGGATGCCACAAGAAACAGTCTCCAGTCACGTACGTGTGACCCCCTGCCTTGTACTTCACAGTGTCTAATGAATGCTTGACTGATGGAATCCGCGCCCTATTTGCCATTAATTGAAGTTAGCGATGAACAAGCAAAAGGAAGCATAAAAGAATGAAGCCATCACAGTTTGCGACTGTCATGGCTTCATAAGAAGGGGGAAAAAAAACACCTCTCAGGTTGATGAATTTTTAGTATCTACCAGGCCATTCATTAGTCATGTCATTTTTCATCATTAGTTTTTACAGATTTGACAACATGGTATATGATAGATGGGTTCATATGAGATGGGTTCTGTCCCTGGGTCGGGACGATACCTTGGAGGAGGAAATAGCAACCTGCTCCAGTATTCTTGCCAGGAAAGTCCCATGGACAGAGGAACCTGGTGGGCTACAGTCCAGAGGGTCACAAAGAGTTGGACATGACTGAGCATACACACACAGCATGGTATGATAAAAGGCTATTCTGGAATATTCCCAAGGACAGATAGAAGATGCTTTTTGTTTTAGTGGATTATTAGGGAGCAAGTGACCTGATATTGCGCCCTGCCTTGGTCTTCGCCCAGAATGAACGCACGTCTGGATTCACTTCTGAGGCCCGCCTTTGTGGGGCATGAGCGCCACTTAGGCCGTCTACACAGGTCTGCAGCACTGGAGGAAGCAACCTTGACCTGGGCTCAGTCATGGCTGACTGTGTGAACTCGGGCAAGCTCACCAGCCTTCTGTGAGCCTCAGTTTCCCCATGTGCCTGCTCCTGACATGAGGATATCAGTAACACTCCTCTGTCTGGTCACTGTAAGGAGAGCAACACAGGACATACCTCGGTGCCTGGTGGGTCAGTGTTCAGAGGCAGATGCCTTTATCATCGTCCTGCCCTGGGCTCTGAGCCCATCACGGTGGTGCAGGCAATGGCCTCAGATGGACGAAGGAGCTCAGAGTCGAGTTGTCCATGGAAACTGGCCCCTGGCCTGGCAGGAGTCCCGGCACCCGTCTGCTCCGAGTTACCCTGCCTCGCCCTTCCCTCCTGTGGCTCCCTGCGGCCCCTTCCCCAACCTGGCTTTTAAAAATGCTTTGCTGAAACCCTCTGGGGAGTTCAGGGCTTTTTAGGGCATGAGCTCCAAGCTCTGACGGTACCGTCTGTTTGGCCTTACTGTACGTCGGGCCCTTGAACTTGTGCTAACACTGCCGCCTCATCTGCCGTTTTAGCTTATGGATTTGGGTCTGTACTGTGGAGATCACAAATCTATACGAACACAAACACACGCGTGTATACACACACAGACACACCTACCTACACACACATTCGGCAGCCACCAATGCTTCTCTGTGCAGTACTCTAATCCTCCTCTAGGATCAGGGCTCTATCCTGAGCCCTGCCTCAATGGGCCCATCATCCTGCCCTTGCCCACTCCTCCCCAGGGGTGCGATGGTGATTTCAGTACTTCCAGGTTCTGCAATGGCTGGAAAGCCTCCTAAACCAGCATTTCCTAGATTGTTTCCAAGAGACCCTAGTTCTGTGGGCTCAGCAGAGAAACCCATTTGGGAAATATGCAGGAAGCACGGTTGAGCAGGTTTCCCTCCTGAAGGATTCCTGGCATCCTTAATAAGCAAATGCATATTGTGAATCTCCAAGAGAGAACAGAATTTGTAGCATTTCCCAAACTTCTCTGTTGATGGAAACTCTTCATTTTAAGAACATCTTTATGTGATGGATCACATTGTCCTAAATCTAGCTTGTGGGGGACACAGACTGTGTTCTGTTCATATTTATAACTTGGTAGCTGACACTCAATAGGTCCTCCATCAATGTCCTTTGGGTAGAATTGCATTGTTACAACTCACTGTAGCTTTGACTTATTCCACAGTGACTGAAAGGCCTGGATAACTTGTTAGTGAGAAGAATGGACAGCGCTGCCTGGACATTTTTCATAACCTGGTGTGCTCCTCACTGCTCTGAGCTCTTTCCCCTCTAGAGGCCCTTATTGGACCTGGATTCAATAGACACACACCAGTTCCAAGTTCAGGGCTGATGGCCAGCTGCTGGGTGCCAGAACAGTTGCTTCAGTGCTCTGGATGGCCCTGGTGCCTCAACCTTGCCCAAGCCCTAGTCCTGGACTCGGAGAAGGGCTTGTTCATTTCTGCCGTCTCAGTGGCTTCTCATCCGTGCTCATCTTGTGCCTGTGAGTGCTTCTCAATGGCAGAGATGCGATAATTATATGATAGACACACGTGCAGGTCCTCCACGTGGTACATTTCTGTCTTCTCCCCCCATCACAATATTCTCCCGAGTGTCAAAATAAATGATAATCACTCCATCATTCCCAGAGCCAGATGAACCAGCAGTGGTCCCTCCAAAGCAGAACAGAAGAATTTCAAGCTGTGCTGGCTGAAAGCCTCAAGTCGGGCCATCGTTTCCTTTTGTCTAAGGACATGGCTGCCAATGTGACAGGCTGATAAACCATTAGGAGAGTTTTGTCTTGGCCAAAAAAATCCCCTTTTTCTTGGCTGTATTTCTCTGATTAAAGATAGGTGCTGCCTGGTATCATGACCTTGAAGCTAGTATTTGAAGTTTTGCTTCCTTGTGATTTCAGACACAGTCACACCCTTGAGAAGCAGAGCGTGGATCTGAGGGTAAGGGGCTGTTTTCAATCTCCAGGAAAGGTCAGCCAGCCTCAAGAGTGGGAGACTCTGAAAGACAGCTCACTCTGTCTGTCTCACAGGTGACAACATCCTTCTGTTCTTGATATTTGCTTGCCTTCATCCCTGAACATTTCCTTCATATGAACAAAAGTGTCAGACTCTTTTTTTTTGTTTAAGAAAAAAATACAAAACCAATATTCCTATAAGTGAATAATACATGGAGACGTGTGCATTCAGGTCTGTATTTGGCACAGGACTTCTGATAGCACAGTTGAAGCAACTGTGTGCTTTCCAGGGATGCAAAATTTAAAAACCGATGTGATCAGAGATGGCAGGCATCAGGAAGTGTCCGAAGAGAAGCCCTTAGACTCTTGGCGCCTTGACTTGTTCAGCAGGTAAGAAGGCCACAGATGTATTGCAGGGGCACATAAGGTGAGACTGATGCTGCGGGAAACTGATTACTGTTGAAACCCTTCAGGCTGAAGGGGTTCTGGGCATCCTGATACCAAATGCCCAGGAAGCATTCTAGACATGGCATGACAAGCAGGCCAGTGTGCAGGAGGCTGAGAGCATTCCAGGACAGCCCTAGGCAACCAGAATGGAGGTGTCATCCTACTGGCCAAGTTCTGCTTCCAGATACAGGCATATCTCATGGTCTTGACTGTCCGAGCACAAACACGCAGGCTGCTCCACTGTGATTCCAGTGGCCCAGAACGTCCAGCTCCCCTCACCTGCCAACCAGCTTGGAACTACTTTCTGACCACATATGTGGACACAGCCCAGCTCTCTCCTAATAGTCCTTAATAGCGAGGAAAGAACCAGGAGAGCAAATACAGGCAGAATAATGTTAAAGGCACCACTGAGGATGTGGCCTGTCTACTATCAAATCCTACCCCACCAAGAGCATCTAGGCATCCCTGGGCAAACTCCTTTACATCGCGAATCCTCAGCTTTCTCATTTACAAAAGAGCATCTCCCTTCACTGGCTATTGTGGGCATCGAACGAAACAATGCAGTGTTTCTCAACCTTTATTTTTTCATGTCAATCCACAGAGAATGTTTTTAGATATGTTTTTTTCTTACTAGCCATCCCCTGCCATAGATATTTATATATATATGATGGCCCTTTGAGGACCACAAACCACTGTAATAGTTCATGTTTTTAATACCCTCCCCCTCCAAGTACCAATTTTCTCCCTCTTGGAGGTTACACTGACCCCAAAAGGAATGAATAAATTGAAGAATAGAAAGTCCAGTGGCTGGACAACGGTAAACACTCAAGAGATATAAGTTTTATTGATATTTGTATTTACTGCTGCAACTTGCAACTCAGTTCTGGGGACCTCATTGCTGTGTATGATGGTGACGAGTCAAATGTCTTGTGGGACCCAACCACCCAGTGCAGTTCTAGCTGTGGGATTCATGCCCAGCATCTCAGAAGCGAGGATTAATTAAAATCGCATAAGGAAACATCCCTTTCTTTCCTTAGATAGCCTAGAAACGTCTGTTGAGCTCGTGCATGCATGAAACAGCTTCCTCTGGTCTTGTCAATGTTTCCATGTACATGGGAATTAACAGGGAAACTGTCCAGATTAGTTGACAAAAGATACCAAACCAATCTGATAGGTATCCAGAGGCAGCAGCACTCTGCGGTGCGTGCATTCCTGAGAAACCACCCGAGGAATGAATCGTAAATAATGTCTTACTTTCCCATTGACCTACATTAGCACTTCAGACCTGCTTTATCTTCATTTGAAGGGATGTCCAATTGCAAGCTGCTCCTCATAATTCACTTTAAGTTTCTCTGCTTATCTCCAAAACACTCTACTAGCAGAGGAGGGTGGGAGGAGGAGGGGGCTGTCTGGTGTGGGTGAGGAAACTCCTAAAGAAAGTGCTGCCTAACACTCAGGGGAAGAGAGGCATTGACCCTGACTTTGGGGAGGAGGGAAGGGAGGAAGCAAGTTAGATTTAAGGCCAAGCCCGGTGAGGTTTAACTTTGTCACCATTGGTCCTTGTGGGGTGGGGGCAGAGGCTGCCCCTCTGCCCCCTACTTATCCAGGGACAGTCACTCACCAGCACATTTTCATATGGTGGCCAGGCTGTGCATTAGACTTATAGAGTTCTTGATAATGTGAGTTTAGATGAAGATGCCAACGACCTTTGGCTTCTCTCTGACAGTAGCCCAGACCCATTGGCCCCAAGGGTATGACTCTCCGGCCCCATTCCCAGAGTAGGGTCATGGAATTATATTATATTTCACCCACAGCAGACTGATGGCTTCAGCAGCCATTTTAGACCATGAGGCAGCCCTTCAAATAAAAGCCATATGATAGAAAGGCAGACCACAAAGAATTTGAGTCTCTGATGACATGGAGTTTGAAAGAAAGGCTGGACTTCCTGCCTTTGGCTTTGTTTACATGAACAAAAAATGAATAAAAGGTAAAAGCCCGTCTTGTTTGAGCCATTGTTATTTTGAGTTTGTTATTTCACGCATCACAACTAATGCTCTCTGAAGAAGGAGAAAGTAAAGATTGAAGAAAATAAATAAATGCACTTTATTAAGTAGTGTTACTCTAGAAAGTAAATTTAAGTAAAATTTGTTGCTTTAGCTTAGAGCTAGAGGGCAGTATTTTAGGCAAAAGTGGAAACATCTAGTCACAATTTCTCAGGTATTTTCAAATATTCAAATATTCACACTGATTTCCACTTACTTAAATCATCTTGAATCCAGAGATAATCTTTTTATCAGGTGGTAAGATTGTCCTATTAGTGGCCCCCATCAAGTCACACTTCCACGTAACTGTGTATGGTTCCTTCCACCTGGACTGTGGGTTTAGCCATCTGGCATTCTCTGGCCAATGGGACACATGGATACAAACAGAGGTTTGGAAGTGCCTGTTCACTGGAGCTTGTCCTAGAACCCAATCGCCATCTAAAGATTTCTGGGCTCTCCTGCTGGAGGGGGCCACATATCTGGGAAGTGATGCTCCCTGGCTGATACCCCTAAATACCCATCACACATCAAAGTTGAGGCCATCTTAGACCATTCAGCTCCAACTGAACTCCCGCATGACAGCAGCCACGTGACCAACCTCAGGCAGAACGAACAAGGGAAATGCCCCACTGAACCCACCCCAACTTACAGAATCATGAACAAATAAATGACTGTTGTTTTAAGTCACTAAGTTTTGATGTGTATCATTATACAGCAATAGATAACGGGTATAGGAGTATCAGTGGATTATTTTCACATAGAAGCTAGAAAATACTGCAAAAATAATTTAAAAAAATAGTGTGGAAGTTGCCATTTTTATTAACCAGATAGCACAATATATTCAGGGGATTGGACTAGAATCAAAAGAGACAGGTGCAGGCAAAAAAATAGATGAGAAGAAAATGCAACCCGTTTCCCAAATGTTGGGCTATTGGGGCTACCAGTGACGTCAGCATAAATTAGTGCACCATGCTGATCACTAACCGTGGAGGTTGCCTAATGAATATTCTCTGGAAAAGCATGAATCAAACCAGCACAAAGTACATACTTTCCATGCAGGTTTGAGATGAGTGAGTACCTTCAACTAGGAAGACAACTTTATTCTTAAAAGTGAGAACGCCTTCAATTGTGAGATGGTCGCCCGCTTCCTATAATAGCAGCCAGGAGTGCTTCTGCGCAGCTGCAGTTACCGCAGGCTTGATTTGAAATGCGATCAACTTCTCCTCTCAAATTTGCTCTCCCTCCCAGGAGCTAGCTGGTTTTTTAAATACAAATTGACAGTCAAATATGTAATAAGTTACGACAAGTTGAGCAATGGTTGTCTCCCATCTGTTTTCAAAGGTTGTTTATTTTTATAGCGATAAAGAGATGGTGGTGACAGAACCACCTTATGATTATTTCAATTCTTGGTTGCGCCTGCTAATCGTTCAATCTCTTGGCGCCTCTGCCCTACTTCTCTGGTGAGCTGTTGTTTGAGCTGCAGCAGGCCAGATGTTAGGAAAAATAACTGTTTTTGAGATAGAAGGTAACACATGGTAAAACTAAGGTCCCTCCTGTCAGGATTCACTTTATTGCCCTAATTCCTTCATTTCATCCAGCACTTAAAGGTAATGTTTTTCTCAAAACCTATTAAAAAATTCTATTTAATCTTTTTATCTCCAATTCCTTTTCTATGCAGCTCTTTCAAAAGGATCCAGGAAATGCTGTTGAATTAACTGATTTTGCCTAAAATACTTCAAAAAAGCAATTTTAAGTGGAATATCTATCTTTAGCATTCCACAGTAATAAAAAGAAATCTTTGTATAGGATTAGTAGGAAGTAGCTGAAATTCTCAAATGTGAAAATATTTTTTCCCATAAAACTCAAGGGAAAGACAAGAGGAAGTTATGTATTTTTTGTTTGTTTGTTGCTAAACCAAGTTAAGAGATATTTAAAGAGTAATTCTAGTTCTCCTTAGAGCAGTGATTTTCAGTGGGGTTGATTCTATCCCTCAGCTGACCCTGGACAATGTCTGGAGGCATTTGGGGGTTGTCATGATGCTGGATCTAGTGGGCAGAGGCCGGGGTGCTGCTGAACACTGGACAAGGCACAGAACAGCCCCACCACACAGAATCAAGCAGTCCTTAACGTCAGTAGTGCTGAGGCTGAGAAATGCCATCTTAGAGTCATGTATACCCTTGTATCTAAAAGTAATGGCACTTTTAAAATCCCGCGCCCACAGAATGGACACAATCAGCCTCTCTTCTGGAAGAACTCTCTCTTACTGACGTGAAGCTCACTGAACACAGACATGCTGTCTCTTCTGTATTTATTCCCCTCACAATGGCTCAAACATTAGCACTGCTGAATATGCAGATATACATAGTATATAATGTTGAAGAACATGCTATTACTAGATGCAAACAAGTATGTATAAAATGTATAAGCAACAAGATCTTCCTGTATAGCACAGGGAACTATAGTCAATATCCAGTGATAAAGCACAACAGAAAAGAATATGAAAAATAATGTATATATGCTCATAACTGAGTCACTTGGCTACATAGCAGAAATTAATGCAACATAGTAAACCAACTATATTGCAATAAATTAAAAAAGAACATGCTAACACTAACATGAAATTAAAAGATGCTTACTCCTTGGAAGAAAAATTATGACCAACCTAGATAGCATATTGAAAAGCAGAGACATTACTTTATCAACCAAGGTCCATCTAGTCAAGGCTATGGTTTTTCCTGTGGTCATGTATGGATGTGAGAGTTGGACCATGAAGAAAGCTGAGCGCCGAAGAATTGATGCTTTTGAACTGTGGTGTTGGAGAAGACTCCTGAGAGCCCTTGGACTGCAAGGAAATCCAACCAGTCCATTCTGAAGGAGATCAACCCTGGGATTTCTTTGGAAGGAATGATGCTAAAGCTGAAACTCCAGTACTTTGGCCACCTCATGCAAAGAGTTGACTCATTGGAAAAGACTCTGATGCTGGGAGGGATTGGGGGCAGGAGGAGAAGGGGACGACCGAGGATGAGATGGCTGGATGGCATCACCGATTCGATGGATGTGAGTTTAGTGAACTCCGGGAGTTGGTGATGGACAGGGAGGCCTGGTGTGGTGCAATTCATGGGGTCGCAAAGAGTCGGACATGACTGAGGGACTGAACTGAACTGAACTGAACACTAACATCATTTAGTTTTTGTTTAAATTTCATGAGAAAAGTGTGAAAATCTTCAGATACCAGGATAATGCTTTGTACATAGTTAAGAGTTTTTTCTTTTTTCTTTAATTTTTATTTTTTAGTTTGTTTTGCTTTACAATACTGTATTCGTTTTGTTACACATTGACATGAATTAGCCATGAGTGTACATGAACTCCCAAAGTTAAGAGTTTTATAAACATTTTTTGAATGCATGAGTGAATAAATGAATAAGGTGAATGAATGAATAAAGAATGAATATTTTTATTTATCATCTTTCTTCTATTACAGCTTGAGGTAATGATGAAGGTATAAGCAGAAACAGGTAAATAATTCATGCCTGACTTGCCCTAAATATTAATTCATAGGTAAAGTCTAAAAAATAGGCCTGTTTTCCCTATCATTTATATCTATTTAAAGGGCAAAGGTGAGGTAGTTTTGTTGTTTACAAACATGGACTATGTATTAGGCTGGTGTAGACCAAGGAAATAAATTTCAAGCCGAAATTTTACTGGCTTAACACATGGCTTAATCTGTCCCTCAGAGTCAGCCCATTTGGAGGGCTCCGTTTCAAGCGGTTGGTTCCCAATTGTGACATAGGGACCTAGACTCTGGGATCTGGTAGTCTTGCCACTGGGACACGTGGCTTCACGGCTGTTGTGGGAAGAGCAGAGAGCTGCAAAGCCATGTGCAAACTCAGGAAGTGCTTCAGCCAGAAACGGTGCGGGTCACCCCAACTGCCTGCCATCTATGGCCAGACCTGGGTCTAAGGCAAGTTCAAGAGCAGGGCACGTGGCCCATGTGATCGGCCAGGGCGCTGTGTGCAGAAGGGCCCTGTGCTTGTTTTGATACTCCGCTGTCACCTGCTTGACGTTCTCCATAGTTGTTGAACACGGGGGCCCACATATTCATTCCGCAAACTATGCAGCCTGTCCTGGTTAAGAGCGAGGAGCCAGACCTGAGAGAGGCCAGGGAAACGTACAAGGGGGCACCGAGACCCCCCAGGGGGCAGCGGGCATCTCGGTCAGAGATCTTGCCAGTCAAGCCACAACGAGAACCCCTTTGTCTCCATCACTAGGGCTCCAGCGGTTGCTGCTCCCAGAACGCATAGCTTCCCCAACAGAGTCATGCCTCTCATGTGAGAAGGATCACGAAGTCTACACAGGGTCTGCTCTGCTTCCGAGAAGCTCACGAAGTCTACACAGGGTCTGCTCTGACTCCTGACCTGCTCTGTGCCGGCTCCCACCTCCCAAGCTCTGGGATCCCTGCCCCGGGACACTTGTGTCAGCTCCACACTCTATTTGTCTCCCGGCTCCCAGCTCTAGAGCTCACTTCAGACACCCTCGAGCTGCTGTCTTCCTGGCCTCTGCCTTGATTTGCTGGTTCCTGGCTGCCTTCTTTTTTAAAAATAAGATACTTATGCTTAGTTTTCTCCCCTGACAACCTGGGTCCCCCCAGATGAGGTCACACACCAGTATGACACTAAAGAAATATGAGAATCGTACATTGTGAGCTGGCTGCTCATCATCACCTGGGAAGATTTTAAAATACTCTTGATGCTTGAAACTCACCCTTAGAAATCCTGAATCTAGTGACTGGGCATAGTGTTGGAAGAATGTGATCCTGGCAATAGACGGGGCCAGACAGATGAGGACTCTGACATTCTACTTACTGGCCACATGATCCGGGTGATATGTGCAAGTTCACACAACCTCAGTGTCCTCACCTGTTAACTAGGCAGATACCTGCCACTGTTTAAAGTTGGTTCAACAATCCGTGTAAAATAGAGGAGGCCCCATGAGGCAGCCTGTGCAGTAATTCTACAGGGAGGAAAAGGAACGTGTTGACTTAGTGTGCCAGAAATAGTTCTCGCACAGCCCTGCCAGAATAATTAGGTCTTTTCCGTTTGAAGATGGAGAACAGAGGCTCTGAGAAGTCAGATACCCTGCCCAAGATTGCCGAAGACAAGCGCTGAGCAGGTCCTCAGGAGGACACACAGAGGACCTAACCTTTCCTGCTGGTTCCCACCGCTACCCAGACTGTTAAGAGCACTGCAGTCAGTAACTCCCCCTACAGCCCTGTGCAGTATCTGTCATTAGCCCCATGTTTCGGAGAAGGCAATGGCACCCCACTCCAGCACTCTTGCCTGGAAAATCCCATGGACGGAGGAGCCCGGTGGGCTGCAGTCCATGGGGTCACTAAGAGTCAGATATGACTGAGCGACTTCACTTTCACTTTTCACTTCCATGCACTGGAGAAGGAAATGGCAACCCACTCCAGTGTTCTTGCCTGGAGAATCCCAGGGACAGGGGAGCCTGGTGGGCTGCCGTCTATGGGGTCGCACAGAGTCAGACATGACTGAAGCGACTTAGCAGCAGCAGCACAGAGAGGGAAGCTGACTCGGGTGAAGGTGGAATTGCTGGCCCTCCGACCAGGCTATCCAGGGCTCACTGGCTGAGCCATCATGCCTTCAGCACAGGTCATGGCCCTTAGACACTTCAAATTACATTTTGCACATGGAATAATTAATTTTCAAGAACTCTCGCTGCAGACTGGTTACATAACTCTCTGGGGGTATTTTTGAGCCAACGTCGGGAGCTCAAAGGATTACTAGGGCCAGCTTCACTCCCGAGTTGGAGTGAAGACTGGATTGCTGACCCCGGAACTGCCCCTGTTAGGTAAATAACCAGCCTGAAGTCACAGGCATGGTTCATGAGGAGGCCTGGGGAGGTTTGCAGGGTGGGGGAGGGGTGCTGGTGATCACTGAAGTAGCAAGATAAAGATGAGGCAGGATGTAGAAATACAGCACATCCAAGATGCGAGGCTCTGCCTTCAACGGGGAGAAAGTGCCCGCAAATTGCTGTTGGAGCTGGAATGTTGCTGATTTTGCAAACATGTGTTCTTCAACTTGATAAGTAAATACATATTGGGTAGCATGGTGTGTCGCAAGCTGTTGTTTTATGGCTGGGAAGTCAGCTGCCTGTGATTGATGCAGCAATGAAAGTATTTATAAAATAACACCAAATTAGAAGGAGTCCTTTTATGAGCCTGGGGAAACGGATCTTTTATGAAGAATACAACTTGATGAAGGAGTTTGATCAGGGTCACACGAATCTGAAATTAAACATGCTTGACATTGAAATCTAAGAGGGACCCCTCTGGATGTGCGGCCTCTCTGCCTGGGGGGAGGGTGGTGAAGCATCTCCCTGGCTATCCTGCCACAAGGAGGGTCGTTTCCAGTTGCCATGCTGTTTTTCTCCAGGGTGATATCACCTCTGAGAGCTGTATGGGACACCACTCGGAATGACTAAGAACCACATAAAACTGAGTGATATGTATGGATTCACCCTTGTATCACATGGGACCAAACAGCGTCAGGCACACAGTAGGTGCTCAGTGATATTTGGTTATGGAATAAATGGAGAAGAGACCCAAAAGTGTTTGGCTCACTCTGTATGAATATTTTCTCATTTCACTTATGTTTTTAAATTGTCTCTCCTGTGTGTGTATTTCAGTCTCCTAATGGTGCTGGCTTTCCAGATTGGAATGTTCTCTTCTTGGAAATAGTTCGGCAGGGAAGAGAACAAAGGCATCTGTTCCCGCATCTGAGAGAGCCAACAGGCACCTGACTCAGGCTGGTTTGATGCGATGCTTCCCTGGGTAGGGATGGTACTCATCAATAGGCTTGTTGTGTGGGTAAAGGAGGTTAATATATATAGTATTCAGTCCAGGACTTTGTTCTTTGAGAATACAATGATCATTATGAGAGAGGCACACGTCAAAGGCTCCACTTTTGATAAAGAAGTAGAAGTTAAGTTTGAATGAATGCATGATTAGGTGAAATAGTTTTTTTTTTTTCCTTCAGGTAATCTTAGGTTGCATAGATGATAGAGGTGGACTAGCAAGTATGAGGGAGGTGATCATTATTTTAACTCAATATTAAGCCTGGTAGCTCAGATGGTAAGAATCTGCCTGCAAAGCAGGAGACCTGGGTTTGATCCCTGGGTGGGGAAGATCCCCTGGAGAAGGGAATGGCAACCCACTCCAGTATTCTTGCTTGGAGAATTCCATGGACAGGGAAGCCAGGCAGTCTACAGTCCATGGGGTTGCAAAGAGTCAGACACGATTGGGCAACTAAGACTATTACCACTACTATCAAGCCTTAATGATATTTCAGGGCTTGTTCCATGTGCCAGGTGACTGACAGACAATCAAAATACATCCCCTTCTTTTAAGCTGCCAAACTGGTCTTGGTCTTTACTTTAGCCTTGTCTGTCTTTTCTGAAATTCTTTCTGTTAGCCAAGATCAGTTCATAAGCTTCCAGTATAGCCCTGCAAAGGGAGGGCCAGGAGAGCCGTCCTCTGATGCCCAAAGGTCTGATGTTATGAGTAAGAAGTGGAGAGGCAATGCTGTGTAGCCAGAGGGGCACCTGCGTGTCTGGGTTCCTTGGTCCCTTCCTCCATTTCTTTGCAGTCGGCAGCACAGCGTCTGTGAATCTCTCTCTGTGTCTCTGCCCTCTGCGTCCCTCATCACAGCTCCTTCTCTGCTTCTGACCCTCCTGTCTCCCTCTTATTGTGGTCTAGGGTTCAGGAGGCAGGAAATACCCAGATGGTTGAAAGTCAAAGTGAGGGTGTGCAGACAGGCGTGTGTGTGTGTGTGTGTGTGTGTGTGCAAGGGGTACTTCACCGCCACTAAAAGCCCCGGAGAGCCATCAGGACCTGAAATGGGACATCTTGTTCTGTAATACCTGCCTGCAACAAAGGAGGGCCATGCAGGACTGGATATAGAAATGAATAGGACAGTCCCTTCTCCTCCACCTTCCCACATTCAACTAGGAGAGACAGAGATGCTCAAACACAAAATGTCACCGTAGTGCAAAACACGCATGTTCAAGGTTGCTCTGAAAGCCTTGTGTGGTGGGCAGCATGGATCTCCATTGGTATAAGGTGACTTAAGGATGTCTCTAGTGGCTCTCAGCTGAGATTAGGGCGGGGTGAGTCTCAAGTTGCTTTTCCCTGCATTACTGATGACTTGATCTGCTTGCTCCCAGATTACTCAATTATTACTTAGCATTTCAGTCTTTAAAACATTTCCTTCTACAGAATAACTTGCCCATTTACTGAGCACAAAGAGGTATTAAAGCCTGCAGAACACACCGTTGGCCATCTTTAGACTCTCCCTCCTGCTAAGAGAGTGGGCACATTAAAGATTTTTTTAAGAGCTGGAAACTTTAAGGCTCTATTTGCAAGTCAAGTTGAAAAAGCACTGAATTAAAGGTCCTGAGTACCCATTATATCAACCACTGCCTTCCAAACTCTTGAACGTTCACCTTACACTGAATTCAATCTCTTAAATGCATGCCTGCTGCAGACATGGCCATGCAAAATGGTTAAGTATTGTGGTTCAAAAGATCCCAGCTCAGTAGAGAAAAGAAACCCTAAAAGAAGTTGCAAGGTTCTAAGCAACTCATTTTACCAAAAGGTGAGCACTCAGCAGCCCACTCCTTGTGACTGATAGAAGGCAGGATTGCTAGCAATTAAATGGGGGACTGAAGCCTACACCAGGGGATGTTTTGCAGGTAGTTATACTTCACTGGGGACAGAAGAAGGGAAGAGAAACAGTAAAAAGGAGACAGAAAGGGAGAGGCAGGAAGGCAGCCGTCTGTGAATTCTGTAATTGAGCGAACATGCCCCGAGGATTTGCCACGTGCCGCCTACGGCGTAGCCAGGTGTCTGCCTCTCAGGGCTCAGGTCTCAGCGGCGCTCCTGATGCACCCCTCACTGACTGCACTCGTTTCTAGGGCTGCTGTATCAAATTCTCTCACACTGGGCAGCTTAAAACCACAGACACGTGTTCCCTCACATCCTGGAGGCCAGAAGTCTGAAATCAGGGTGTGAGTATGTCTCACTCCCTCAGAATGTGCTGGGGAGAATTCGTCCCTTGCCTCTTTCAGCTTCTGGTGGCCACTGGCATCACTTGGCTTGTGGCCCCATCTCTCTCTGCTATCCATCACATCACCTCTTTTCCTATATTTCTGTGTTAACACCTTCTGTCTCTCTCTTCTAAGGACCTTGTGATTATATTGCCAACCCCCAACCCTAGATAATCCAGAGTAATCTCTTCACCTCAGATCCTCCTCTGAATCACAAGTTCCAGGGCTCAGAATTTAGCATCTTTGCATGGCTGCGATTCAGCCTACTACATAGCTCACAATGCATGAGAAGCTGTGCTGAGCTCTAGTGCATGAACTTGACCTCATGGAGGTTTCTGTCTGCATCCCCTTGCTGTCCTTGAAGGAAGAGTGGCAATGGGCTTGAGGTCACACACAGCCAGTGCCTGGTAGAATCGGGGTTGGAAGCTGGGTGTCTGAGGCCGCAGAGCCCATGCTGGACCCACGCGCGAGGCAGATGGAGGCAGGCAGCAGGGAAGGGCAGGGCAGGACAGGACCAGACACGAGAAACATATGCATATCTATGGCCACGAGGATGTTTGGGATCAGTTACCTGGGACTCAATTCAGTGAAGAAGAGCCTCTGGGCCTCTGCCCTCAGAGGTCGTAAATTGTCTTCTTGGGGTCAGCTAATGATGGACACATTTTCCAGGCTCAGTTCTCAAAGACAGGTGAGGGACCATCTCCTAAATCTCAAGATTTCCAATCCAGTGAAAGCCATTCTATCTTTTCAGAAACATAGGAAACTGGCCCAGGAAGACAAATATGTGACATTTGCTCACACTTAAGCTCCGTCATGGGTTCTGCTGGGTTTAAAGGGAAAGAAATATCTCTGTCACAGAGGACACGTGCTTTATATTTTTATAAAAACAGGAACAAGACAAGCTTCTTTTTTTGTCTTTCCAATCTCTAAGGAAAGAAAAATGTACACAGTGTGTTATTTTTCCTTCTTTGAATCACAACACATTTGAACAGAAAGAAGCTTTGGAGTTAATACAGTCCAAGGAGCTCAGTGAGAACATTTTCCCTGAATGTCACCTGTTACAGACTCTATTTCTGGCCAGTACTGAGAAGTCAGTTATGGAAAAGGGTTAGAATCCGCTACTTCTGTCCTTGGATTCTGCTCTACTTGGATCACGTTGGAATCCTGCATCATCCTGGTTCCCATAACATACAAGGAAAATAGAGAAACCAGAGACTGCGCAGAGTGGGGGCAGGGAGGGCGGGCTAGACGGCAGGGCTACTGCAAGGTAAAGATTAGTTCTAGTAACTGGGTCCTTTTTTTCAATCTTTTTAAGACTGAAAGGGAAGGAAAGATTTTTAAAAAAGAAGAAGAAAGAAAGAGGAACTAGGCTAACATGACTGGCTGCTAAGTCGTTTTCAGTCGTGTCCGACCCTGTGCGACCCCATAGACGGCAGTCCACCAGGCTCCCCCATCCCTGGGATTCTCCAGGCAAGAGCACTGGAGTGGGTTGCCATTTCCTTCTCCAATGCACGAAAGTGAAAAGTGAAAATGAAATCACTCAGTCATGTCCGCCTCTTAGTGACCCCATGGACTGCAGCCCACCAGGCTCCTCCATCTAAGGGATTCTCCAGGCAAGAGTACTGGAGTGGGTTGCCATTGGGGGGCATGGTACAGTCTAATACTGGAAAGGGATGAGGTTTGGAGAAGAACACGGCAACCATGGGAGCTGTGCAGGGATGTAAGGTCTTGCCTGGTAAGCAGTGAGCTCTCAGCACTGAGTGTGTGTGTGTGTGTGTGTGTGAGTGTGTGTGCGTGCGTGTATGTGTGTGTGCGTGCGCGTGCACGCTGTGGGGTACTAGTAGGGAATACTGCTTTCAAAGGAGGGTGAACCATCAGATCACCTGTGAAAAACCCCTCAACTTTAGCGCCTCTGATTCTAGCAGGGTGCAGAGAGCAAAGCCGGTGAATTCCAAGCGCATGGTGCTAAAAGGGCGTGGAAGTGGGAGAAGAGAGACTGTGTTAGGTTGTCCTCAGCTGATGAACCTGAGAATTGTGCTGACTGCTGGAGTGAGGAATGGCAAGAGAGGAGCACGAGAGGCAACTGTGCTTCTAATCTCACCCACTTATTCTACAGGAGCACACAAGGTCACACTCAGACCGTCAATTCACAGTTAACTGACAGGGAGGTCAGCTTTGAGTGCTCTAAAGAATTCCAGGGCTCCAGCCACACAGGCAGCAAGCATTTCACATTTCCTTTACCTCCCAGTCACTGTTATCAATTAAAAAGGCAGCTCCCATTGACTTGAATCTTTATTTAAGCCCTTGTGAACATTTCCATCTTAATAAACCAGCCGAGTGGCTTGTCTGTTATCCACTCTCCTGAAAAGGGTTGGTGTCACATCTGTGTCCATGGGGACTGAATGCCTCAAAAGAGCTATTCCAACTCTAAATTCAGATTCAGCGTGTTTATTGAAGCTTCTTGCCTTAGATATTTCCGTATATCTTACCTCATTTGCCCTCTTACTAAGAGAGGATCCAGTTCTGCTGTACCTTCTAATGCTTACTAATGACCCTCTTCTCTCACCTTTAAGCTGCTGCTGCTGCTGCTAAGTTGCTTTAGTCGTGTCCGACTCTGTGCGACCCCACAGACGGTAGCCCACCAGGCTCCCCTGTCCCTGGGATTCTCCAGGCAAGAATACTGGAGTGGGTTGCCATTTCCTTCTCCAATTCATGAAAGTGAAAAGTCAACGTGAAGTCGCTCAGTCGTGTCCTACTCTTAGCGACCTCATGGACTGCAGTCTACCAGGCTCCTCCATCTCCAAACCATTATCCCATTCTCACTTTCCTTACTACTTAGTGCTTCTAAAATGTTATAAATTCATCTGTTAAGTCTGTTGATTGATGATCTCTTGCCTTCACCAAATGCAAGGCGGATTTATTCTGCTCTGTGTCACCAATGAGGATGGTTGTGGTATAAGTGAATGAATACCAGCCCTGTTATCTCCAATTTAATGCTTCTAAAAAGAACATTTCCTTGTGTCATTCCCAGACTTGATATACTTCAATAGTTCTTGCTGGATACAGTAAAAAATTTAGAATGAACTGTCATGGGCCTTCCTGACCTGGCTGGTATTTATTTCTCCTCTGCTACCCCCTCACTTCATCCCCTTCCCTTCCTGTCACACTGACTGTGGTGGTCATTACTGCCATCAACAAATACCTCCAGTTCCTTTCAGCCATACGTAAGGACTGTGCTTGTCTCCTCTGCTGGACTTAGGTGCAGCCTTGCAACTTACTTTGGCCCATGAAATCTGAGCACAGGCAGGCGTGTCCCTTGCAGACAGAAGCTCTAAGAGGCAGTCCTCATACTTGCCATCTCTCCCTCTGCCCAGCCTCTGCCAATGTTCCAGAAGGAAACTCTTTGTCAGCCTGCATCCCAGCAGGGCCCCCAACCAGCCCTGGCTGCACACTATCACAAGAATAAAGAAACCACTTCTTGGTGAGCCACTGGAGGCAGAGGCTGTAGCAGTATAAGCCATCTGGGCTGACACACAGAATGCGAGCTTCCGCAAAGGCGCCACAGTGTGTCACTTCCGGGCCCTGGCACGTGCTGTTCACTCAGACTTGGACTCATACTCTCCTCTCTCCCTTGCTGGCCATCTCATCTCAATGTTTTCTGCTCATCTTTTAAGACACTCGGGAGAGTTTGTTCCTCAACCTCCTCCCTTAGGTGGGGTTAAATATCCCTTCTCTTTGACCTTGTTTCCCTCCTGGTTGTCCTCACTGCAGTCCTGTACACATCCGGCTGCAATTATCTGTGTAGGAGTCAGTCTCAGCTACTAGACTAGCTTGAGGGAGGGGCTTACCGTCTCCACAGACATATTTCCAATCAGTAGGAGGTCAACAGGTGCCTGGGGTATAAGTATTATGTCAACTTTTGTTGGATGAATGGGTGAGTGAATGAATGAGTGAATGAGTGAAGAGTATTAGAAGTGTTCTTATTCACAGTTTTGGGGGTGTTGGGTGAAATATACCAGTTGCTCCCTGTTTCTTATTTAATCCCCTCTACTCTTTGAAATCGTCACCCTCATCCTTGTTTAAACCATGGAAAATAAGACTCAGAAGAAGATAATCATGGATTTGAGATAAGAGAGTCAAACAGGAGGCAGGGGAGATTCAACTCAGGTCTCCAGCCTCCCAAGTCTAAGGTCTTCTCCTTGTCCAGGGCTGGAAATTGGGCCACAAAAATCCCTTTGCTGGGTCCAAGGTCAGCAGAGGGACAGGACCTGCTGAAAGACCAGGTGTCATCTGCAGGGCAACTGTTGCTACTTGGGAGACTGCCGGGCGGGTATGGAAGGTCCTGGACTTAGCTGTCTGCCCTGTGATGCTTCACACTTCCACATCAGTCTGTGTTAAACCAATTGGCTTCTAGCTTCCCCTGTGACTACTCTCTGGTTGCTCTTACAGAGTCATGGAAGCTGTGAGGTACAGGGGATGTCAGAGCCCTGGAGTCCAGCTTCCAGTGTGACTGTAGGGACAGTGAGTCATGCAGTTTCTGTTTGCACATGCGAGGACCTGAACTCACATCTTACAAGGCTGCCCACTGCTCTTTGGGGCATGTCTGACCACTGGTGAGCTCTTGTGCACACTAAGCTGGAAACAGTCTTCTGGAAACCTCCTGCTCTGCTCTGGCTCTTCCATGTCTCCCTCTGATGAACTGAAAAAACTTCTCTACTGATGCATATTTCATCTCTAGTCTTCTGACTTTGCTGCAATTTGTCAACTTCCTACTCATATCAAGGTGCTCAGAGCAAAATATGCAAGATGTGACCTGACCTGTGCTGACCATGGGAGAATGGTCACTGTTCCTGAAGCAGAAATTAGCTCAGTCAGAAGGCACTTACGCAGAAATGCCTTTTGAGCTTGTGGTCCACTAGGACCGCAACCTCGTTTTCATATGAAATACTGTTTAACATAGCAGATCTCACCTTGATTTAGTAAGCTGGCTTTTTAAGAATCTCAGGCAAAGACTTTACATTCATCTTTGGGACGTGAAACTGTCAGCTCATGGTTGTAGCATGCTCATGCGTTTTAGAAAACCTGATTCAATCATCTGATGGATTAGCTATCCCTCACTTACTCTGGTTGAGGCATGATTTTGTAAGTTATTGATATAAATGTTGAATGAGATAAGATTAGTTCTGGTAAATGTCATCTAGCTCATACTTCTCCCTTTTCCTTTTTAAATTATGAATCACTTCATACATACACAGGAATCTTATGTACATAAATTCACATACATACACATACACAGCTCATGTATGTGCACATACATAACATATAGTAAGGTATAAGGAAGAACAGAATCGCACTTCTTCCCACTACCCGGCTCAGGGAATACCACGCGTGACGCCACTGTAACTTCTGCTCATTTCCTCTTGATCTCACCCACCTTACTTCCCTCCAAGGAAAATGGTTATCGAGAATTTTGCATCTCTTAATCCACTGTTTTGCTCCATAGTTTTACTCCTTATCTGCCTCTACACATATTAGTTTTTCAAGTTTTTTAATCCTCCGTAAATGGAATCACACCATATGCATTTTTTCTGCAAATTGTGTTTTTCACAGTGTGGTATGTTCAGGTGGTGGGGAGTGGGGGTTCGCTGTCCGTGCCGCCGAGCAGCTCACCACACCGCTGAGCTGTCCTTCACCAGCCACGAGGTGCTCAGTGAGCACACAGATTGCTTTCTCTTCCTGCTGCTGCTGGCCACACTGCTGGGAGCATCCTTGTCTATGTCCAGGGCACATAGTGAAGCTCCCGGCAGGCACAGGGCCAGGAATGCACTGCATGCCTTTAACTTTTGTAGATAAGGACACACACTATAAGACAGTGTCTTAGATTTTTACCATTTTTAAAATGGAGTCTTTTTTTTTAAATAATCAGGCTAAAGTTTAATATGCTTTGGGCATTCCTCTCTTCTACCAGCCGAGCAACACTATTGAAAGCTGTGTGTGCTCAGTTGCTCAGTCATGTCCAACTCTTTGTGGCCCCACCAGGCTCCTCTGTCCATGGAGTTTTCCTGTCAAGAATACTGAAGTGGGTTGCTGTTTTCTCCTCCAGGGGCCCTTCCTGACACAGGGACTGAACCCGTGTTTCTTCCATCTCCTGCACTGGCACGTGGGTTCTTTACCACTAGTGCCAGATTGAAAGCTATGTGCTCACACTCATTTCTATATTAATTCATTCTGTGCTTTTTCTAGCACTCAGGGAAATTTACAGTCAGTATTTTCCAGACCCTTCCTTTGGGCTTCTCTGGTGGTTCAGATGGTAAAGAATCTGCCTGTAATGCAGGAGACCTGTGTTCGATCCCTGAATTGGGAAGATGCCCTGGAAAAGGGAATGGCTACCCACTCCAGCATTCTTGCCTGGAGTCCCATGGATAGAGGAGACTGGCAGGCTACAGTCTTGGGGTCACAAAAAGTCAGACACGACTGAGAGACTGCTTTATCTTTTTTTACCTCATTTGCTCATCTCTCTCCCTTGAAAGACAGAACCTTAACACAAGCTTTATTTTAGCATTTGCATAAAGCCATTGCAATTTCCAAAAGCTCCTTCCATTTCTTTCTTAGGAAAACAGTCACAAATCTATGCATCTGTCAGCCATTTTCTTATGGCTCTGGTACAGCATAGTGAAACCAAATTGGAAAGTTTAATTAGTCAGCTTGCTTCAAGATAAAAATGCAAATAAAAAAGTTTTCAGTTTCACCTGTTTATGAGCCAAAGGCAAAATTAATTAAAGTCAATGGAGAAAAGTAAATAAACATTTTGAAATAAAGGAAATAAATATCCTGAAAGTGCAAGGTTAAGGCTCACACATGAGAGTCAATTATTTACAGTCATGTGTTTCTGCCTGATAATTTAATCACGTCTCCTCTGTCCTCTCTCCCATTGGGATGCTCGCTAAGAAGAAGTCTTTGCGCTTTTTAGGATAAACAAGGTAATCAAGATGGGTTTCTTATCAACAGCATTGCTACATTCCAAGGCTAATAGAACATTTTTGGACAAAATGCCAGTAGACTTTCTGAGTTCGGTTATGTCATTATGATAATTTTTTTTTTCTTTTTATAAAATTCCAAAATGGGAATCCTGTATATAACTTGGCTGTATTTATAAACCAAAGAAAAATTGCTATTGTGTCATTGACCATTATGGCATTTAAATCAAACTACTCCTACAGTAAAAATCGTGTTTACGTTAGGATTGACAGCTGGGGTGTCAAATAAAAAGAAAAATCCGTGAAAAATGGTCATCTCCTAGTCGGCGATGGACACTGCTTTTGCATGACGACATTTCCATTTCAGACGCCACCCAGGGCAGCCCCTGGAGGCTGTTTTCTCATTGCTAACCCATGGTGTGAGACTGAGAGTGCATCAAACTTGAGTTGGGTCTGGGGAAGGGACAGCCACTGGGGGCTGAATGTGAGAAATAGCCAATCCCACAGGTGGGAATTTATCTAATAGGACTGAGATGTGCCAGAATCTAAAGACAGTCCATGAAGAACATTGATGCTGGATTGCTCAGGCTTGCAAACAATAGGAAGAAAGCTGAGGATGGGAAATGGATACCTAAATTACAGTGTTATTCTAGCTATCATAAAAGAGTGTTTGTCATGGAAACATGATCATAATTTTTTTCTTGGGTGAGGAGGCAGGTTGTAAGATGAATTGCATTCTGTAACTTGATGCTTTGTAAAATCAAGTTAAAACAAAGTGATGTCCTGTGTGTAGATAAGAAAAGGAAATCACCAAAGAGGAATACACACAAGTTGTTAATGGCGATGATGCTGGGAAGTGTTGGGGTGGGACTAGAAGGGCAGGAAGGTCCGTTTTAATTTAGCCACTTTGTGTTTTCAGTTGTTACCACAAGCATCAATTAACTAGATAATGTAAAGAATGGAAATAAAGAAGTAAATAGTGAGTAAATAAGCAGAGGAACAAAGTGTCCAGAAGACAAGAGGAGAAGAGGTAGGTATGGGACCACGCCATCCAGGAGCTTGGATCTGGCAGGAGCAGGTCCAGAGATGTAGAGAAGGCCCAGGCTAGGTGCAGACAACCCTGGGGATTCCTTGAAGCACCCTGTGGGGGGGCTGGGAAGGAGCACGTACCCCTGAGCACAGGAGCGGTTGGGGGAGTTTTGACCTCAGATGGATTTAGAGCCTGGGGGACTTAAGAAACCCATGAGCAGCCCCTACTCTGCCCCAGGAACCTTTCTGTTTCTGCCCTGGGCCAGGCCAGCTACACTGCTCATGTCCATTGAGGGATCTCAGATCCACCACCTTGGGAGAAGCAAAATCCCATGGGGGAGACTTTCAGAGTGCAAATTTAGAGGTGCTGCATCAGATTGGTGGAGTCAGAATTCAGGGGAAAAGCCTAGAAGTTTGTATTTTAAGACATCTCCCCGACTCCAGGTCTATCAAATGTGGCAGGTTTAGCAACCTCTGGTCTGGTCTCATCCCTCCAGAGTCCGTTTCATGTTACTCCATGAGAAGGGTGAGACGTGGGAGGGGCTCTGCCACCCCAGCCCATCTGCACTCGCAAGGAGGCCACATGCCTCTTCTTCAACACCATCAAAGAAGTTAATAGGAGGCACAAGTCTGTCATCTTTTGAGAGCTATAAAAGGTGAAACTCAGTTAGTGATTTGTTTCCAGTGAGCACAAGGGAAGAGGGAAACGTCCACAGGGAACGCAGGTCTGCTGGAAGGAAGGGACGCTGCCCTCTGGGGTTCTGCACTTTGAGTGACAAAGGGCAGTTAAATGACAAGCAGCAGCCGCCGCTGGTGCGAAGGGTTCTGAGCAGGGACACGTGGCAGAGCTTGAAGCTCTTAGTGATCTGTGGTTTGCTGATGGGAGAAGCCTTTGCGGCTGGAAGCAGCACATGGCAAACAAAGGCTCCACCGGCAGCCACGGCTGGAGCTCCGAGTAGGAATACACAAAACAGATATTTAGAGGAGAAGGGAGCATCTGGATGGGGAGGGCTCGAGGATGTGCATCCAAAGCCTGAGGAGGACGGAGGCCGCAGGACAGAGGAGGCGGGGCCTGGGGGCAGGCCGACCCAGGCGGCCCGGTGACCTCGCGGGGCTGTGTGCACTCTAGCCGCCCGTCCAGCTGCCGCTCACTGCTACGGCCGCTTGCAGTGCAAGCGCTGTCCTCGGCCTGCCTGGTGTGGTCTGAGTTGTATCCCATGCTAATTAAGAACCTGAGCTCTGAAGTCGCAGATTCCTGGGTTCACGCCCAAGTCCATGACCTATGTGATCTCTGCTGTGCAATGCTAAGCCACTTCAGTAGTGTGCGACACCATGGACCGGAGCACGCCAGGCTCCTCTGGCGATGGGATTCTGCAGGGAAGAACACTGGAGTGGGCTGCCTCCCTTCTCCAGGCGGTCTTCCCCGCCCGGGGGTTGAGCCCGGGTCTCTTTGGCCTCTCATGCATCGGCGGGTAGCTTCTTTGTCACTACTGCCATCTGGGAAACCCATGAGATTGATGACCTGCAGCAAACTCTGGAATTGCTCTGAGCATCAGTACTCACATTGAAAACAGAGATCATAATGGCTCCTATCTCACAGGTTACTTTTGAAGACTGAATAAGCTAAGGTATTTGCCACGGCATCACCATCCTCATGTTACACAGAAAAGACTCAGCAAGCGTTGGCTGCTACTGTGGCTATTATTATCATAATTTGATCTGGAAAATGCATTAGACATTTAAAAAAAGCAATTAAAGGCAATGTTGGTAAAGAATACAGAGGTTCTCTTACAGACGCATGCATGTTTGTTCGGGAGCCACTGGCTTACGTGTAGGGTGCTGGGGTGGAGAATGAGGGAACTTCGAACATGGATCCCCCGCTTGATGCTACAGGCAGAGCAAGTGGCAAAACTAATTTTGGAAAACAGTAGGGATCATGTATCACAGAAGTGCCACTATTTCCTTCCCTGCGGCATCCTACAGCCAGTCATTTTTCCTGGTGACATTCAGAAGAAAGGGGGGGAAAAGCACAATAAAAGTACAGTATGTTTCAGATGCTCACTGCACTGTTATCTACAGCTATTAAAGCAGGGAAACTCCCAAACTGGGGGTTCTAAAACCTGGAATCACTGCCATGAAGAAAGCTTGACAGGAGCTAAAAGGACTCAGCGCAGACGCAGGGGCACTTGGGATCATTATGTCTAATGACAGCAAACTGGAAACAGCCTACCTGCCCACTGGGAAGGGCCTGCGGAGGAACCTTGGGCAGATCCATTGGTGGAATACTAACAGCGGGTAAAAAGAAAGGCAGATCGAAACACAAAGACAAGGAGCATCTTCAAGGCATATTAAATGGGGGAAAAGCAAGTTTAAAACTATACGCCCTGCATAGTGCTCTGTGTATCACACATGTCTACTTTGCTTGTAAACATAGACGAAAATGTCTAGAAATCAGGCTACTACGGGCATTATCTCTGACTCAGGCTGGTATCCACTACCAAGGCAGTGGTAATGGGAACCTGGCTTCTATTACAATGGCCTGAGAGTTTTTCCATGAAGGTAATTATGAAATTACTTCTTTGGATATTTAAGAAAAAAAATCAATCGACTAGATTTGGGTTTTACATATGGTTTCTTATAACATAGTTTCTGCAGCTGAAAACGCCTGAAAATCAATGGCCTAGATATTTAACCATAGGAAAATGGCCAAATAAATTAGATTCAGCTACTTGAGGGGCCATTATGTAGTCATTAAAGGTTATAATTATAATGATTGGCAAGCAATCTGGGATGTGTTTATGATATACTAGGTAAAAAAAAGTAGAATATAAAATAATGAATATAGGATGCAAGAAGACACAAATTAGAAGGAAGGACAAAAATAACAATGTCAGAATGAAGCAATTAGGACCGATTTCTAATGTTAACACTGAGAAGTTGTCTTTGAATTAAAAAAGGTAAATCGAACTGCTGATCTGATTCCTTTTGGACTTATCTGGGGATGTGTACTATGTACCTGAAACAAAACTTATTTTTAAGTCAGTCTCTCAGACTCATAGAAACTATGCCCAGGAATGGGTGTAATTCAAAGCTGTCTTCTGGTTAGTCTTTGCTGAAAGCAGACACGTTTCCACAGACAGCTACCATGGCATGACCAAATAGCCGAGAGACCACTGCAGATGAAACTGCAAAGACACAGGTGAGAAGGCCTCCATGACTCCCCTCCTCAGAAGGGCCTGAATGTACAGCCTGCCTGGGAGAGCAGAGAGCCCGGAGATGCCATTGTGAACGGGAGCCAGTTTCACTGGAGCAGTGAAAGGTAAGCGTTCCACTGTGAAATTCAAGGGAAGAGGCACTATGCGAATACAGTCCCCAGTCTGAGCTAGCTAGTAGGGAGGATTTTATGAACTCAAGAGTAAACTGTGGAACCCCAATTCCGACAGGTGCACAATGGATTAAGGGATTCCTCTCACAAGCACTTGGGAATATAGAAGGGCACATTTTTCCTGTTCATTCATGATGCACTGTCCATATGAAAGGCTCTGAAGACCCCACTGTTACATAGACGTGTGGACCATAAGCGGGTCTAATTTCCAGACCTGATTCAATTCACTTTGTAGCCTATGACAGCCATCAACATTGGGATAATTACAGTAATTGAGACAACTCTAATTTTTATTAAGTGCTTATAACATGTTAGGCACTATGCTTAAGCACTTTTCAAATATTATTTTATCCCTTTCAACACTCTTGTGTGGGATGTAATTTGAGTCCCATTTTTTGGATAAGGAAACTGAGGCCCAAAAGAACTAAATGATCTTGACCAGAAAAACTGAGGCACCCAGGAGAAGTAGCAGTTGGGTTTCTCATACCTGGATGCAAGCCCTAAGACACCACTCATCTCAATCTGGTGAAACGCTGGTGTTCCTGGAGCCACAGGAGGGGAAACAGACAGAAACAAGCAGTGACATTACTTTCCCACCAAAGGTCCATCGAGTCAAAGCTTTGGTTTTTCCAATAGTCATGTATGGATATGAGAGTTGGACTATAAAGAAAGCTGAGCGCCAACGAATTGATGCTTTTGAACTGTGGTGTTGGAGAAGACTCTTGAGAGTCCCTTGGACTGCAAGGAGATCCAACCAGTCCACCCTAAAGGAGATCAGTCCTGAATATTCATTGGAAGGACTGATGCAGAAGCTGAAACTCCAAACCTTTGGCTACCTGATTCGAAGAAATGACTCATTTGAAAAGATCCTGATGCTGGGAAGGATTGAAGGCTGGAGGAAAAGGGGACGACAGAGGATGAGATGGTTGTATGGTATTACTGAAGTGTGGACATGAGTTTGAGTAATTCTGGGAGTTGGTGATGGACAAGGGATGCCTGGAATGCTGCAGTCCATGGGGTCACAAAGAGTTGGACACAACTGAACAACTGAATTGAACTGAACTTTTAATGTGGAAGTAAGTTTTTCCCCTTCCAACACCTACCTCTGCTATCCCCTCACCTAGGGAGATATCTCTAAGCATCCCAGGTAAATATTTCATCTCTTCCAGTGAGCTACTGCTATTGCTTGTCAGCACAGTGCATTATAGATGAGTCTACAGATGTTTGATTTTTCTATTTAATTGCTATCTTAAATATCTTGTTCATCTTTGTGAGAGCCCAATATCTTGTTTTTATAAAAAATTGTTGGTCAGGATATAGATACCTCTCTCATAACAAGCAACAACAAAATCAACCATACACAAAACTAACCAAGGAAGTGAGTTGTTGTGTGAAACAAAAATCCTAACAGCTTTTGTCCTTGCACAACTAAAAACTCATTACAAAGTCCTTACTGCTCCAATAGACAAAGTGTGCATTTGTCTCTATTCTCTCAGCCTAGCAGAGTTTGGCACCGAGTAGACAATCAATAAACACTTGCTGAACAAATGAGTGAATAAATGAAGAAATGAATCATCTTCTGTAGGAGGCAGGTGTTATAAAACTGATAATGAGCAGCTAAATCATATGCATAATAAAACCGGAAATATAATTTTACCTGATTTATTGGCATAGAATCAGCCATCAAAAGGTTGATTATAAACATTAATTTTTGAGAAAATATTTCAAATATGTATTTTTTTCTAGTCTTGGGAGTAATCATATTTTGGAACCTCGAGTTGGAATGTGTCTCCTGTCATATGATGGGGCGGTGGTGAGGGCAAGTGCCATCATGACTGACTGGGTGGATGAGCCTCAATTTGGCACAAGCAGGGGACTGAAAATATCAGTCCTGACACTCACAGATCCACGGGGATGAGCCAAGATTAAACGGAAGGGCACCATCCCAGAGCCGTGTCCAACCCCCACAACACACCAGATGCACTGAAAGGTTCCTTCTCAAATTAACCTCAAACATAAAAATTTTCAAGTTTGAAAATAAAAATTAACCAGAGAGAAATATAAATAGGAAGAGAATCGGCTCTCTGCTTTAGAAGCACGAACCACCTTGAAGTCGGTGTTTCTCAAGGTGGGGTTCTGATCACCACCATCAGCATCAGCTGGGCGTTTGTCTGAGATGCGTCTTCTCAGGCTCCACCTAGATGTGTGGAACCAGTGGGACTCTGCAGTCCGGATTTCAAGAGTTCTTCCTGGTGATGCTGATGTACATGCAAGTTCAGGAACCACTGCTTTAAGTCACAAGCTCTCTTTCTCAAAATAAATGCAAAACTTGATTTACAAAAAAATTTTAAAAAATGAATCAAGTAAGATAGAGCTGTATTTGGCATTTCTGTAAAATATACAAAGCCTTTGTAATGGGTCAGACACTACTTTCTACGTAGATTCTCACGAGGATGCTATCAGGAAGAAAAGCGCCCTTCTGCCCATTTCACAGAGGAGCAAATGGAGGCTCAGAGTTTGAGTCATATGCTGCCAGTCTATCTCGAGAGCCTGTGTCAGTCTGACTCACGGAACATGCTATGTGCCATTCACATCTCAGCTTTGAAGACTAGAGTCCAAAGGGCTAAGTGACGGCGCCCAGGGTTGAGACACACTCGCAGGTGGGTTCTGGGCATCATGCAACTTTCCTGCAGGAACCACCAGGAGTGCACACTTCACCCTCTCCCCCACCCCTGGGACCAGCATCAGCCACAGAGGCTGTGGTCACATGCTCACACCGGCCTTCTCCATCTGGCTGCCCCCAAGACAGAGCTGGGGTGAGGTTGATCCCTGCCTCCCTGGCGATGAGTAGCCGGGGGAAGCCACTCAGGTCTCAGTTCTGCTAGAGAAGACCAGCGTTTCAGTATTGAACACCCTTTCTTTCATTAGAGGGCCTCCCATGAAAAAAAAAAAAAAAAAATGACAGCCTCCACTTGTATGGCTCTTTCCATGACCAGGCTCCAGTCTGAGCTTCAATTTACTTGCAGTAACTCATTTACTCTAAAACAACCCTGTGAAGTTGATCGAGCGAGTGTTAATGTCCCCATTTGATGGATGAAGAAGTTAAGGCAAAGAGGGGACACATGATTTGTGCAAGCACAGCAGTGAGTTGCAGATGAGGGACCTGAGCCCATTGCTCCGGCTCCAGAGACTTGTTGCCACCACGGTGATCCGTGTTCAAGTGGAGGGTGACAGGAGAACTGGGTACGGCCCCAAAAGACGCTAAAGGGACAGGTGGGAGAAGTGAGATGCCAAAGATTAGAAATCTAGGCTGGTGGTGACTGAAGGAGAGAATTAATTTCAGTTTTGATACACGAAGTGATATTTGTGGAGCAAGCACCTTAATTAAAAGTCGGTTCTTCGTGCTCTGCATCAGAGCTGTGCCTGGGGTGCGCCAGCGTTAGAGCCGGCAGGATGGCATGAGGGCAGGGACTTCATGATTCCTGTTTGTCGCTTTTCTCGCGGTGCCATCAGATCTTTACCATCAACCTCATCAGCTGCTTTTATTGACTATCCTTCCATATTGGGTCTCAAATAAACATCTGGGGCCCCCGTCCTGGCTGGCCTGGCATTCTAACTAAGACAGCACATCATAGATTGTTATAGATCATTGTAGAAATGAATTGTATCATAGCTGGTTGATCCTGTCCCAAGGAGGGTAGAACATCTGAGCTGTCGGTGAATATGGAAACTGCAGCCTGCACAGCATACATACTTAGCCCCTGATCCGTTCCTAATGCAGGGAAATGAACCTGGTCTCCCTTCTAGGGGGCTGCCAGGGTGCCACAGGGTGGGGGCATGCTTCTCATCCTTCAGCCTTCCTTTCTCCTGTATCTCCTCAGGTCCACATGAGGAGCCCTCTATTCTTTGCCCACTGCTGTTTTAGATGTCTCCAATAACCTGTAAGTTACCAAGTCCTGGGACCTTTCTAGACTCTGCTTCACATCTTTACTGCCGCGAGCAGTGTTGAACCATGCAATGCTTCCTCTGCCAGAAAGCTCTCTCCTCTGTTCCTTAGACCCTCCCCACCAAACAAGCTCATCTTCTCCAGCTGGACTTTCGTTCAGGAACAGATACGTCCTCTTACTCTTCGCTCTACCGCTTCTCCCTGAGAAAATCTACTGTTTCTGAAAATAATGATGCTGGTGAGGAGGAGGACAATGATAACAGCAACCCCAGTTAATGTTCACTCAATGTTCACCTGGGCTGGCACTCATCTCATGCTGACTCATCCAATACTCATCGCAGCTCCGCGGAAAGGCGCTGTCACCCTGCCGTCTTGGCGCAAGGGGAAAGGGAAGCTCAGAGACTTGAGTAGCTTGTTCAAGGACACACAGCTAGGAGAGAGCAGGCCGGGAGTCTGCGACTCTACAGACAGCACTGTAACCTTTGTGCACAGACCTGCGGAGCCCCTCCACTCTTGGTGCTCCTCCCAGCTGGAAGGCAGGAGACCCGGCCCCTGCATTTGCACATCTGACTAACGTTGACCACCTCCTCCTCCCCCCACCTCATCTGCAAAACTCGAGCCTTTCCTTACTGCCTTCTCTATATATCAGTGATGCCACAATTACCCTAGAGCTTGGCTTGAACCCTGGCATTAAAAACGTCCCAAAGTTTAACCCACTCAGCTCCATTATCTCCCACACAGAGTCAGGCAGGCCTCTTCCTATTATTTTCTCTCAGAAATACCTGAGGACTAACTTGCGTCACTGTACATGAGCCTCAAGGGCTGGGTGAACTCTCACAGGCAGCATTCCCCATTTCAGACGAGCAATCTGGGGTCCAGAGATCACAGAGCAAATCAAAGTGGAGACTAGAATTCGGATCAGCACGGCTTTCCTTGGAAGCTTTTTGAGAGAGGAAAATGGTCTGACTCTTGTTTGCATACTGCTCAAGGCCAGTACAGTGCCTGGCACACAGTATGTGTAATTGACTTTCAAAAATCGTCTGTTTCCAACGTTATTTTCCTGCTTCTTTCACCCTTTTTGTATTTCACCTTGGTTTGTTGACGTAATCTGCTTCTTTTCACGCTCTTCTCCTTGTCCACAGACATGAGATTCATCTTCTAAAGCCCTAATTTCATCTGAACCTCCTTGGCTCAAACACGCTCAGTGGCGTTTTGTTTATGTGCCCATTGGACAAGCTCTCCCACAGCTTGGCTCCTGTTTCTTCCCTCTAACTTCTTATGACATAAATTTTTTAGGGGGAGGTGGTAAGATTTATTTTCTTGAAAACATTTCCTTCCTTCTTAACCCCTTCAATGCAGGTATGCCGCCACCAGGTGGCAGTAATGTACCACTAGGGCCATAGACTTGAGGAATGGCCAAACGTGGTCTGTTTTTCATTTTGTGATGAAACTATATCTTTTAAAAGCCCAAACAGCATAGCTTCAAGATGTATGGTAGGATTTGTTACATTAACTCTGTAATGACATCGTAGAATTCATTCAAATTCATTCATTTCTGAGCAAGTCCCCTATGCAACAGACTAGACAACCGAAGTCTACTGAACTTTGTTTAAGAGGGTAGACCTCTCTATCCGGCTCCTGTTTCTTTCACTAGGGCCAGAAAGAGAAGAGATGGAGAAACGGGTGGGAATAGCCTCAGAGTTAAACGCTGCTGAATCGTCTTGTGGGTTTCCTTCCATTGTTCAGAACAAAGAACCTCTTTGCTCTGCTAATTTTCATTTTCTGCCCCTCATTTTCCTCTCTGAGGCTGGGAATGATTTAAATTATTTTGTAAAACCAGAGGAATGGGACTCTGAATGGTAGAAACTGATCTCAGTGAGTAACTTCCATTAAAAAGGCTCAGCTGACCTATGTCTGCTGAAGCACCTATTTCTAAATTTAATTAATATTCACCCTTGTGTATTTTTATACCTAATAAAACACTTAGGGGTGGTAGGAAGGGGACAATTCCTTGCAAAACTTGAAGTTGCATTTTTGCAGCCATACCACAGATATTTATGAACTATCCGATGCTTGGGCTAATTTACAGGAACCATGTCTCTCCTACCTCATGTTTCCCCAGGTACCTACATCAGAGTAGACCAGGAGCCCTGAATTATACTTCTCGACTCAACTTTCCTTCCTGTCATCCTTTTGACAAATTGTGAGATGTTTATGATAGCTTCTAACTGTGAAGTTTTACTCATTCAGTTTCACTCAGCCAAGTGATGAAAGTACGCATTCTGAATTCTAAAGGTAAAAGGCAAAAAAAAAAAAAAAAAAAGGGGAGAGGAAAAACATGATTATCTTTATCTCCAACAAAAATGTGTGGGGAGAAATTAAAGCTAAGTGTGAAACTCTCTGATACCTTTGTGGAATGTTAATGCAGTTGGAGAAGACTATCGGTCTGGAGTCCGGGCTCCCTTATTATTTCTGCGGCCGGGTGATAAAGCCACCTCCTTAATGGCACAGAAGTGTGTGCAGACTGAGGTCAAGTGTGAAAACAGCAGGATCTGATTTTCTTGGCCAGAAACTCATCTTAGGGAAAATTTAGAAAGCCTTTCTGAGGTAACTTTTCTTTTTTCTGTATAAGGACTCAGCTGGGTGAAAACAATGCATTATTTTACTTGTAAAAATTATTTAGCCTCTCTCAACCTTAGTTTTTTTCCATCTGCAAAATGGGGATGCTGCTACCCATCTTTCCATGTTGTGTGGGAATTAAATGAGAAAGTAGGAGCTGGCATGGAAGGGGTTCATCCATGGTAAGTCTAATCAGACTCCACTGCCATGGCAAATGCTAGTTTAAAAATGAAATTAAAAATATTAAAATATAATTAATCCCCAAGAGGCAAAGTCTTAATTAACTAGCATGGCCTCATTTCAAAAAATCCTAGCCTTTTGGATTAGGAACATGGATAAACACTGCCATCACTTCTTAAGAGCTTTCATTTGTTACCTGAAACTTGGGAATGGAGACGTTGGGGGAGCTTTCCGTGAACTTCTCGTTTCATCAGAGAGAAGTGCTGGCTTACTGATTAGGAAAGCTGTACGCCTCTGCGAACATCATGTGCTCCTACCGCCATCTCTTGAGACTAGCCTTCTAACTACTACAGACACTTAAAAAGCAGCTTATATTTGGTTGGAATTTCATACCTCCAGGCAAAAATAGCCACAAGCATATTCTCAATAGAATAGAATATTGTGAATGAAACTGAAATTAATTTGGTGGACAGAGATTCAAACTGGTTCTAGCACAGTACAACAAAGATCAGCTACTCTATTCGAAGCAGTGTGTTTCATCTCCAGCCTTATTATTGTTGAAAACATTGGCGAGGGCGTCAATGAGGATCACAAAAGTTCCCTGGGCACCATCACTCTGCCATGGGCCCTTCACAAAGGAAATGTCTGGGCACTGAGTCAGAGCATGAGTCTGGGGCCTGATGGCCCGCTTTTGAACACTGGCTTGGTCACTCAGCGGCTGGGCAACCTTGGACAAGTTCCTTAACCTCTGGGTCGAGAGTTTAAAACTCCTTTCAGGTGACGCCAATGCACGGAAAAGTCTAGGAGTATCGTATTAAGGCAAGTTGCTTCATGCCTTTATGTCTCCGTTTCACTATGGAAAAATCACAGCATGTAACATACTGCATATGTTACATGAGATTAAATGAGATAATGAATGTTCAGTGTTTAGCATCCTACTTGGTACATAGCAAGGGCTCAGTAAGCGTAAGTCTGATCTTCCTCATAGCCACTGCGGTGGTCGTGATCATCGTCCCTCCTCGGCATCACCATCACTGCCATCACACCAGCAGCAGCACCGTCACTGTCAGAGTCGCCCCGCTGTCCTCTTCACCGCGAGTACCAGCCCCGTCATCGTCACAGCCACTCACCACCATCGCCACTCTCACCACTGTCAGCGCCAGCACCTGTCTCTCTGGGAGCTGCCACTGACTCCTTTTGGGGGCCCCTAGAACACTTGGTGCTCAACACAACGATCTTGATATCCTGTTTCTCCTTTCCACCATTTGGAAAAAATGACGCACTAGCAATCGATTAAAAATTCTTCATGAGCTAAGAATGTCGATTTCACCCTGTGTAAGTGAAGCTTCGTAACATCTACACGCACTGAAAACCTGCTGCTAATAACAGTCATGCCTGCAGGTCGGGTGCTCCAAGTTTGCTCTGCACATTAATTCGTTTGGGCCCCGCACCTGCTGTGGAAGGGACTATGACCCCTTTCTCAAAGGTGTGGTCTACACAAGAGTGAAGTAGTATAAATGCAGCCAGAACTCCATCAGCCATTCTGCGCATCACTGTAGGCGTGGGTCACCCATTATATCAAATTCTCAGTTTCGGATGAATTCCTTTTTGCATTTGGCATGGAAGGTGATAAGTATTTTCTGAGCTATTTTTCAGCTGTGAGCTTTAGTCTGCTGAGATGAAATATGCAGATCAGGGTCTGAACAGCTGTAGCATTCCAGAGTGGCTGGTATTTTGGTGGGCTTTATTTTAAAATCTCTGACAGTTCAATCTCACTAAATAATTCAACTGTTTAGGAAAAGCCATACGATCTTAAAATAAGTCCCTGAAGGTCAAGAATATAGGTTGAAATTTTATTTTTTGGTGAGCAGCATTTGACAAAATAACAAAAATGTCTCTTGTAATATCTCTTCCTTTACATCTTTGAACAAAATTACCAAGCACACATCACTGGATGTTCATTTATAAACATTCTATGTCTTCTCCATGCATTTCTGGCAGGGTATTAAGCTAACATTCTGATTTCACTGCTCCCAATGAAGTTAAGGATTCTAAAGAACAATTTCAAAACGCAGCTCTAACTTGAGGTGTCACTGATCATTTGGAAAGCTCTTTGTTACATCTAGCCCAGGAAAAAAACAAGCCTCACATTAGGAAAAAGCTAGAGTATTGACTTCATAAATCTGTTAAAAAAGTGGGAGAAGACGCCTTGTGAAAGTTTGGCAGGACAAAGCTGAAGGCTGCTCATCCATCATCAGTCTCTTCGAGGTGACACGCAATTCAGGAGCAGAGCATTTGCCTCCAGAAAGATACTGGCCGAGGATTTCTTGTGCCCTTGCAGATGGGTGTTTCAGCTAAGCCACCAGATTGGCAGCTTTGAACAGCTCCTCATGGACGCGGAGGCACAGAGTGAAGATCTTTGGGGAGATCTCATCTAAACTCAGGCAGAAACCTGCACTCCTTGAGGCTGATGGCATGCTAAGGTTCATCTGCTTCAGATACCTCCATGTCCCCTGTTACAGATGAGGAAACTGAGGCCCACAGAGAATATATGATGTGGGTCCATTAACACATTCAATTAGTAACAAAGCCAAAGTCAGGCTGCAGCTAGCACTGGGGCATGGGGAGGATACTCATCAGAACTGGCCTGTGTATTCCTCCAACTTGGCTAACAAGTACAGGTATAGCCATTTTTCTTGTGCACAAAAGACATTTGGCTTCTGAACTGTGATCCAGCCCTTACTGTGTGACACAGGCCAAATCTCTTAAATCCTCTAAATTCCAGTCTCTTTAGATACAAAACCCCATTATTAACCCCCACTTCATAAGGATGTCACATTAATGAAATCCTATATTTAAAAATACTCAGAACAAAGCCTTGTATGCAGTAGTACTCAAAAAAGGCTCATGCATGGGTTCATCCCCTCTGATGCCTAAAACCTTTTCTCCTGGGCTAGGGTGTGGGACCCATTGCCAAGGGAAACCTAGATTTTCTGGTTGAATCATTATAAAGTCTGCATGTAGTGTTCTGATGAGTACTCCCATACTTTCCCGACTCTGTTTCCATTCTGGTCCAGGAAAGCACAGGCCTTTGACGCCTCTCAGTGCTAACCAGCTGCTTGGTAGCAGCTGTCACTGTCAGAAGAAGTCATCAGGAAAAGTATGGCCTTAGCTTAGGGCCACTCACAGAGTTGCCTAACTATAAAGAACAGCATGCAAAGAAAATTACAAACAAACTTTTCCCATGTTCCACAAGTTATTCATGTTCCTTTGAAAATTTAGAAAATGTCAGTGACCAAGAAGTGAGGGGAAAAAAACCACACTTACAATTCCAGCAATCTGTGAAAGTCATTGTTAATGTTTCGATAGGAACATACATTTTATGTAGATTTAAAAGTGATTCTCATACTCTGCCACTTTTTGTCAATGTTGAACGTGAAGTTTTCCCCAGGTAATTAAATAGTTATCTTTTAAATGAGTATATGATATTCCATCATTCACACGCTTAAAATACTGAACAACTGGTAGAATATGATTACCAACCAGTCAGAATGGGGAAAAGAGCTGGTAGAACCATACTGGATAAACCAGATGATTACTGGTCATGGTTGTACTATAACCAGTTTCTTATTCAAAATCTTGCACTTCCATTTTTAAAAAATATTTTTTGACTGCAGCAACACTTTTCTGATGAAAAAGCAGATGGCAAAATCCTGACATGCATCTTTAAGTATATTATGAAGTTGAATTCCTAGAAGTGTAAAGGGTGTGTCAAAGGATAAACACAGGTTTGGGATGCTGGCGGAAGGCAATCTTTCCAGGATATCCATCTCCAGGTCAGTCATGGTCATGCACTCTTGTTTTCCCATGACCCCCAAATGGACAGTTAAGAAAGGTTAACAGCCACGCAGGAAGGGCATCAGGACTCCTCTCCTCCCTACCTGACTCCTGACTGCTCCAGCAGAGAGGAACTCCTAGTTGCAGAGACCCCCTCCCACCAGGATAGACAGCGAACCCTGACTTGCACAGCGCTAGGGTACTAGGCAGAGGAAACTCCTGGGGCTTTGGTGCTGCTGCTAACTAAATAAGTCACTTTGTCCTGGTCAGGGTGGCTTTCTTACATGTAAAGGGGATGACTGGGCCAGACCTCTAACCTATTTCCTTTTGGTGTCATCAGCCCAAGAGTCACAATTCTGTGTCCCCACATTCTAACACTACTGCATTTTAATGATGAAAGCTTCCTTCCCCTCATGTACTACCTCTCTGATTCCTCTACACCCCCTTCACAACCCAGTCTCCATCTGCACAGGGATCAAGGCAGCTTTTTAAAAAATATAAATCATCCAGGGACTTCTCTATACTCTAAGACAAAAGTCAGACTCTTGTCCATGCTCGCAACAGACTTGGGCAGTCTCACCCCTGCCACTTCTCCAGTCCCATCCTCCCCTTTGGGTGCTGTGCTGGCAGAAAAATCACACTCATTTTCAAGCTCATTCCTACTTCCAAGCCTTTGAAATCCCATTCCTTTTGCCTGCTTACCTTAACACCTTCCCATGGCAAAGCTCTTTTGGGTCTTAGCCTTTGAAATGACTATTCCCTTTGCCTAGAACATGTGTCCCCTGATTTCAGGTGGTATCAATTTCTTCCTGCCTTCTAGGTCTCCACTCAAACGACCACACTGATTCAAATTGCCCTCCTCTTTGGTCATTTTCAACCTTGCTATCTTATTTTCTTCTTTGCATTTAGCACAACAGTGTCATGTTTTGTTGACCAGCTATTCATTTCTTTTTATAGAATATAAACTCTGTCAGAGAGAGGAGATCTGGGATTGAGAACATTCACAAAATAGCTGTTGAATGAATGGGAGGAGGAAGGGGAAAGTTGCCATTGATACCGAGGAGATGACGTGGTACAGTTAGCTGGATGCTGGCATTTTCTTGTTGCACATGAGCAACTTTGTGGATCATCAACATCAGATGAGACCACTAAGCAACCACAGTGGTCCAGGACAAGAACAGACCACTCTGTAACTGAGTCTGAGCACAGATAGACTGAGCAGTGCCCACACCACTCCGTTTCTGGCTCAAGTGAGAGCTGCTTCTTTGCTGATCATGACTGCGGCCTTGCCCTAGTCCTCCTGCCTATAGGTAGGTGCATTAGGTTTCCAGAGCATCCAGCTCAGAGCTCTGCTCCACTTTTATGAACCTCCTCCCAAGGCAGCTAACAGGGGCCACATCTACACCTTCCCTCAACCCTCTCACAAGGATGCCCACCATTCCCCACAGTATGTTCTCCCTCCTCGCAATGAGCAACAAACCCACCTTGCTCAGCTACAGGTGTGTTCCCGCTGGCTTCTGTCTGGACGACAATGATGAGGGAAAAATCATAATAAATAATACCTTCTTTTTCTTGAGCAACTGCTACATGCTGGACCACTGTTTCCATACAACAGCCTTGGAATGCAGCTGTTAGTATTATTATTCAGATTTAAAAGTTGAGGATGCTGACCTCAAATTGGAGAAGTAACTTTCTAAAGTCTCACAGCTACTGCGAGGAATCTGGTTTGGACTGTGCCTTCCTGACTTCAGATCTTGTCTATTTTCTCATTGTTACAGTGTTTTCTTTTATCTCCTTTTCCTTTAGAAGTTATGTCAGATGCTCTAGTCTAGTAATGAGGATATGCGTGATAAATACGTCTCCCCTACTAATTTCTCCTTTGAAATGATGAACATTCCTGAAGGTGTCAACCTCTGTGAACGTTTGCATTTTAGATTTCTGCTCCTTCAACGTCACTGCCACAGAAAGTTTCTGGCGCAAACATATGGAATATGTTCAACATCAGAAGAAATATTTTAAGACAATCTCTCTGCCTTTTGGAGGAGTACAGTTGTGAAATGGAGCAAATACTTAAAAACATAGATTTGTGAGGAAGGTAGTTCTCCATTTGGATTTTAGTAGGAGAGAGTTCATTAGCTGTCTCTATTTTGTGTTCTTGCTGTTTAAATAATGTCTCCTATCTTTAGTCTTTGAAATCTGACTAGTGAATAAATTTAACAGGTTCCCCAGAAATTAGAACTCAAGGTTGGTGGTAAATGAAAAAGACATATGTGTTTATATTAATGCATATATGTAGACTTTACAGATCATTACTGAGAGTCAGCAGTGAACTGAGCCCTGGGCTAGGGGTCTCCATCAATGCCACCTTAAGTGCTTTCATTTCAGATGCTTGAATTCCTAACTAAACTCATAGCAAGATAAGTCAGCTATGTAGACCTGGTGCCATTAGGTCCAGGCAGCCCTCAGAACTTTCAGTCCTCCTTCATCCCATGATCTGAAACTTCCATGAGCTGGAAGTCCCTGCTGCAGTTGGGGTGATGGGCCTTGGGGAATATCACAGACCAAATATTCCAGTCTTATCTGGTTCTAGAAAAGCCTTTAGGACAGGTCCCAAATGCTCTCCTCTATGAGCTCAATATAACACTCAGGGTCTCTGGCGTGGAAATATGCTTCTTGAGCCATTACAGGGTTTTCATCAGAACATGGGCATGACCAAGTCTCTGTCATAGAGGCTGTTCTATCTGCAGGGGGAATGTGGGATGGAGGTGGGGAGGGAGACTATAGAGAGGGTGAGGGTGGATACCAAGGGAGTAACCAGGATGGCAGAGAGATGGGAGTGAAGGAAAGACAGTCAGAAACAGATATGAGAGGGCTTGTCACTGACTGCTATCCTGGAACCAGAAAATGCATTTATATAGAGTGAATGCTCTTTATTGGATTTTTACCGTAAGTTGCATGCGTGTGTGTTAAGTTACCTCAGTCGTGTCCGACTCTGTGTGACCCCATGGACCATAGCCCGCCTGGCTCTTCTCTCCATGGGATTCTGCAGGCAAGAATACTGGAGTGGGTTGCTGTGCCCTCCTCCAGGGGATCTTCCCGACTCAGGGACCGAATCCACGTCTCTTATGTCTCCTGCGTTGGCAGGCAGGTTCTTTAGCACTGAGCCACCAGGGAAGCAAATCCCACATTCATTTCTATTCTCTAATTTTTCTGTTAAGAACACTTAACATGAGAGCTACCTTCACACAAAAATTTTAAGTGCACATGTAGTATTAACTATAGGTGCAATGTTGAACACATATCTCTAAAGTTTACTCATTGTGTGTAACTTAGCTTTATGCTGGTTGAGCAGCAACTCTCTATTTTCCCCTCTCCGCCAGACCCTGGTGACCACCATTCCTCTCTCTGCTTCTAGGAGTTCAGCTATTTTAGGTATTTCAAGGGGAGTCATGCAGTATTTGTCCACGTGTGACTGGCTAGTATCGCTTAGCGTGGTGTCATCCATGCTGCTGCATATGACAGGATTTCCTTTTTTGTTAAGGCAAAATAGTAGTCCACTGTATGTATAAACCACATTTTCTTTATCCATCCATCAGTGGACATTATAGTGCTGGTCTATTACATAGAATGGATCTAGGGTAAGTCAGAAAGTATGTGGGTCACTGGGTGAAGCCTTTATTTTATTAATCAAATATGTATAACATGTTGCCTGTTCTAAGTGCTTTATCAACATGAGTTCATTTAATATTTATTATATCTCTATGAGGTAAGGACTATTATTATCTCATGCAACTGATAAAGAAACTGAGGCACAGAAAGATTCAGTAGCCTGCCCAAGGTCACACAGTCAATAAATGAAAGTTGGCTTCTAGGGTTTGTGCTCTTAACCACTACACACCACAGCATCTTCTTGGCGGCCAATGTCAGGATCTAATGCTCATGAATACCCGTCTACTGGTGGGAGAGGAACAGGACCCAGCATACCTCAAGGACAGCCAAGGGAAAGTTCATTTTATTGTTTTGACTTTGATTTAATTTGGTCCCAGGCACGACAATCATGAAACAGTTTCATCATCCTAGTCTCTTACACTAAAAAGAGAAAAAAAAAAAGCTGTTATGTTTCTGATGGAGGCTCTGATGGAGTTTTAAATATAATTATTTTAGGCCTGTTTATCCATAAGGAGCCCTACCAATGGTGCGTGATGATTTATCTCTATGGATTAAATGTCATGATGGAGGAGCTGTGGTCTAAATCATACATTCACGGCAGACCTTGAGAGACTCTGAAGGTCTTCCAGCTGCACACCAGAAATGGACCAAAATTTTCAAGCTTTTCTTTTTATTATCACGTAACTGAAATTACACATGGAATATATTACTTAGTGTATCACTAATAATATGCTCTAAGTGATAGGTGTGTAAAAGCCCCAAGTTTTGTCAGAGATCCAAGTTTATCAGTGCAGGTGAGTCTAGCAGATTCACTATCAGACTGATGAACTCATACCAATTTAAAAAAAGCATAAAGGCTTCTGAGCCAAAGAACACAACTGAGTACTTGGTTATGTTACTATTCATTGTTCAACACTTTTTTAAAGGATAATAAACACTACGCATGGTACATCACTGTAAACCCCAACGTGCAGGAACATATGCAACGAGATTGCCTCAGAATGAATAACCAATGAAATGGAATTTCAGACCAAGAAATTTGTTACACTCTTCCTTAAACTTTTTCCCTTGGCAATAGCCCCGTTAGTCATCTCTAGAGCAGGGCTCTCGACCTTGGCACTGTTGGCATTTGGGGCTGGATAACTCTTTGTGGTGGGGCTGCCCTTGGCACTGTGGGACACCGAGGGCCATCTCTGGATCTCTGGCCTTTACTCACTAGCTGCAAGAAGTACACCCCAGTCACGACAACCCCAAATGCCTCCAGACTGTCAAGCATCCCTTGGGGAAGTGTGCAAAATCACGCCACAATAAAACCACTATTCTAGAGTATGACTATTCAGTGGGACTGGCTGTGGAGACCTATTCAGTAATGAAATGTTGTTGGGAGACCACGTGTTGATTTATTAAATAAGTATTTATCCATTTTATTTATTTTTAAAATATATTCTTTTTTAATATTCTTTTCCATTCTGGTTTATCACAGGATATTGAATATAGTTCCCTGTGCTCTATAGTAGGACCTTGGTATTATTAAACAGCTATTTATTGAGAGCCTGTTAAATGTCAGGTGATGTGGAAGAGTCAGAGGAAACTGCAGTGAGCACGATATAGTGAGTGTGGGCTACAGCTTGATAATGGGGTGAATATTGATTTGCTTCCTTTCTCTTGTAGATTTGTAACTATTTAAAAGAAACTAAAACACTAAAACAAAATATAACACTTTGCACACAGATTCACAGACGTAGGTTGAAATCTCTTCATTATGTGGTGCAGAAGATTCAATCTCTTCAGTACACCTTCCACCCCATACGCATATACAAATGTGAAAAAGTGAAAGTGTTAGTTGCTTAGTTGTGTCTGACTCTTTTCAACGCCATGGACTGTAACCCGCCAGGCTCCTCTGTCCATGGAATTCTCCAGGCAGGAATACCAGAGTGGGTAGCCATTTCCTTCTCCAGGGGGTCTTCCTGACCCAGGGATCAAACTCAGGTCTCCTGCATTTTGCAGGTGGATTCTTTACCATTTGGCCACCAGGAAAGCCTGTACACAAATACAGTTGTATTCACTTCACACACACACCCTACTCAATAGACAGTTGAGCTGTGACAAAGAACCTCTACAGAAAACACCACAGTTTCTTTCTCTCTCCTGTAGAAGTGTATATGCAGGCAGTCCTGAGCTGCTTCAGTACAGTTCAGTAGCTAAGTCATATCTGACTCTCTGCAACCCCATGGACTGCAGCACACCAGGCTTCCCTGTCCTTCACTATCTCCTGGAGCTTGCCCAAACTCATGTCCATTGAGTCGGTGATGCCATCCAACCATCCCATCCTCTGTCATCCCCTCTCTTCCTGCCCTCAATCTTTCCCAGCATTTGTTTTGACAAAATGTGGTCCAGTGGAGAAGCAAATGGCAAACCACTTCAGCTTTCTTGCCTTGAAACCCCAATCTGGTGAGGGCCCTTTAACAGTGGAGATATTCAGACTCTACCTTCTTGTTCTGCCTTGTGGGCCCTCTGTTCCCTAGAAGGCTGCTTATAGCTCACCTTCTTGCCACTTTTCACCTAGCAGGAAGGAACACAGGGATTAAAGAAGAATGACAAGGGATAAGCACCCGCATCTTATAAAGGGTGTTCCCTGGAGGCACCCACATGTCCCAATGGCCCAAACTTAGTCATAAAGGCTACATCTAGCCACAAAGGAGGCTGAGAAATGCAGTCTTGACTCTTGGCAGACACTTGCTCAGGGATCTTTCTGTTCCTATGGAGGGAGAGAGAACAGATTGGAAGACAATGAGCAGTGTTGACTGCAGTCCCCCAGGGCCATTTTTCCTTCCTGCATTTCCTCCTCTCCATTGATATATCAACTTCATTGAAGTTATTCAGATGCTCTTGATCTGGGATTCCATTTCATTTGATATGTTGGTAAATGTTTAACAACCAGCCCTTCTCAGGGTGGGAATTGGCAGCAGAGAGACACAACCTGATTTCTAAGTTAGCCAGTTTTTGTGGTATAAATACTCCCACTATGGCCGACTGATTTCAAGCTACAAAGTGCCTCCAGGTGGTGCTAGGAAGAAACATACACAATTGGCTCTCCTGTCAGATACTAGCTGACTTCACCACAACTGTGCTTAGAGGAAACACTCAGCACAGTGTCTGGCACAAAGTAAACTCGCGATGGCTTACTTTACTAAAAAATTTAAAATATGTGGCATATTTATATCCCGCTCATTCCTCATGTATTTATTGAGTGCCTACTATGTGCTGGGCTTGTTAGCCTTTTAATGGGGGTGAGATAGGGGACAAAACAGACAAGATTCCTACCTCACACAATACAGCTGGCAATATGATGAGGAAGGCAGATAACCATCAATAACCACAACAGTAAATGCAGAAGGACAAAGGCGACGAGTGTGGAGAGAGGGAGTCACATTTTATAAGCTGAGCATGAGTCACCTAGGTCTGGAGGTGAGGTTCCGGGGAGAGCACGTTGGCAGAGAGATCAGTACTAACAATAGCCCCGGGGTGGGGTCGGGAGAGCATGCCATGGTCAAGGAAGGCCAGGGTGGACTGCAGGAGCACAGCAGAGCAGAATGAGGAGGAGAATAGAGGAAGCAGGCGGTGGACCAGTCAGAGTTAGACACTAGTTTATCTTTCAGAAGCAACAAGGAGCTTTGGAAGCTTTGAAGGCAGTGCCATGGTACCAGTGTTTGGGAAAGAGACCACTCTGACTGTGCCAATAAGGACACACTGAATGGGGGCTTCACAGATACAGGTGGTACAAGAGAGGAACGATGGCATACCCTTAGCTAGAGTGGAGGCAGTGGACACAGAGAGAATAGACACATTTTCACATGAAGGGGTGGCATTCTTAAGACTGGGGCATGAGTAAGCTCTGGGGGAAACATGGGAGAGGACTAAATGCTTTCTTACTTTGGACCCTGGATGGATGTTGGGTTTTTATTGAGTTGTGATGGAAGGAGTGGAGGAGAAATCATAAGTTAGATTTTGAGCTTGTACACTTGGACTGCAAAGAGAACAAACCCATCCATCCTAAAGGAAATCAACCCGAATATCACTGGAAGGACTGTTGCTGAAGCTGAAGCTCCAATACTTTGGCCACATGATGCAAAGAGGTGACTCATTGGAAAAGACCCTGATGCTGGGAAAGATTGAAGGCAAAAGGAGAAGGGACTGGCAGAGGAAAAGATAGCTAGATAGCATCACTGACTCAATGAACATAAATTTGAGCAAACTCTGGGGGACAGTGGAGGACAAAGGAACCTGGAGGGCTACAGTCCATGGGGTTGGAAAGAGCTGGACACGACTTCATGACTGAATAATAAGAACAGCACTTGGGCCTTTTTGTCTTTTGATGATCCTTGAGGAAAGCACCCTTATCACACCAGTGGAGAAATAAGTTCAGAGCCAAGGCCACACAGCTATTGAAAGGCACGGCTGGGACTCAAACACAGATCTTGCGAGGACAGACCCTATGGTCTTTCTACCAAGTAACACAAACTGGCTCTAACAGGGTCCTTCTTGAACCAGTGGCAGAATGAGTGTAGTTACTGGAAAACCTCATTAACCTGAGCGGCAAGGTGGGACCTCAGCTTATGTACAAAGAAGACTGGGCTATTAACGATGCCCCTTCAAATTGCTTTGAACAATTTCTTCTGCACTGGACTAATGAGCCCTGTCCTGCACTTCTGGGAAACCTCTCACCTTATAAAGTAAGACCATCTGATCATGCTCTGAATATTAACCTTGAATGGAAGGAAAAATAAGCAATGTAAAAGATTGATTTTCCTTCACCCCATGCAAAGAAAACACTTTTCAGTGAGCCACTAAGTATAACTCATATTTTTAGATTGAGAGTGTTTTGTGATGAGGAAAAAAAAATCTTTGTAAATTGTTACCAACGGCATGATGCTCAGCAATAAAGGTACTGACACCCTCTCACCTCCCGCATGGTTTCTACATAAACAGGTGTGATGTGAGGAGACAGTGGTTAAAGGCACCGTCAGGAATCTATATCAACCTCTTTGCCTCGTCTGTCACCAGGTCAGCTCGGCTGGATGTGGGAGGGCACCTTCTCTCATGTCAGGCTAACCAATCTTCTGATGGTGGTGCTCCTGAGTCAAACGTTTTTAGGAGAAACCACACCTGGCCGCTGAGCTAATGAAAATGCAAATGAGGGACTGCTTCTGGTTGCAGAGAATGAAGCTAACTGCCTGTGGTAAAATTAGCAGGGTCGTGAAGAGGACCATTCACGGGCTTGCTTTTCCCGGGCCAGCATAGTTCGCCATATATTCTCACATCATGAATTCTATCACATGGAATAGAAGTCCCTGCTCACATAGGAGTTGAGATAGACGTCACAGCTTTTTTATTTTCTGCTGACTTCTTGGACCCACTTCACAAGCTTAATGAGAAGGCAGGATAAGTTCTATTTCCCCCAAGTGAGGCCCCAAGATACTGGGTAACCAACTGATCATCACATCAAATAAATAAGAGCGTCAGGACCACAATGCAGGGGAATTCTCCTGGGTCGCACACTCTTCCTGCAGTAAGCTCCAGAGAGCAGGGACTTGGTTTTGCTCCTTAGTGTCTGGCACACAGTAGGTGCTCAGCAAGTATCTGTGGCTGATTTCTGTGTGCCTCTCCTTTCCTGTGGCATGGTGCCATAGAGAGACAAGGGGACTGGAAAGCGGAATGCCAAGGCTTCATCCAAGAGCATGGATAAGCAATAGAACCTCTTTCGCCCTTGGTTTCTTTACTGCAAAATGAAAATAACCCAGTCCCAACCCTGCAGAGGAGCTGTAAGGATCAAGTCAAACAGGACGATGAGAGTTTCCTTCAAACAGCACATGTTTAAGATACTGAAAACACTCCAGAGGCCTGTTTGCTCTTCCTGGTCAGATGTGCAGCCTCCAAGGCTGTGTGGGAAAGGCAGCTGCGGAGACCTGCCTGCCTGTGTCATGCAACTTTGCCTTCCAGAACTTTCCTGGGGAGGGCCTTGAGGGCAGCTTGGGGGCAGCTCATTCATATGAGCCTCAGAGTCTTCTAGGCCTTTCTTCACCCACAGTCAGATAGACACGTGCTGGCCCCTGCGGCCAGAGCCCTCTTTGACCTCCCTCTAAAGGTTTCCTTTAAAGCTCAGTTTTTACTGCTATCTTTACAGCAGCTGTGATCAAAGCTGTGGGGTAGGGTGAGGAACCCTCCTTCACTCTTTTCTCTACCACAAGAAAATATGACCCCAATCTATCTTTTGCTGGCCATTCCTCTAGAGATGTATTTCCTATTTCTCAGCCTCAGGTATCTCATCTGTGATTAGGGACCATGAGCAAACCCCTCAGCAGTCACAGGACTGAATGATAGGATGCAATGAGTGCAGAGTTCTGGGCCTGGAACATTCAAGCAGTGACTGCAGCAGTGGTATTCCAGTGGCTCATTCTGACAACTAATTCTCTCTTATTCAACATGCATGGCAGCCTTGTAGATAAGACAGAGCTCCATGTGATTGGGATTCTCGTTTGCTTCCAAGCTGTGTTTGCTGCAAATCATAGATTTTCAAATGAGCAACTGGATTGTACCATCCACAATCGACCATTTCTCAGCAATCAGCATTCCACAATAGCCTGAGTGACTATCCCCTGGGGCATTTGAAAACTTCAGTTGGTATCCCTTCTACTCTTGCTTCCTTCAGTCCATCTCCCAACATACTAGCCAAAAGGATCATGTTAAGACATAGGTTAGATCACATCCCTCTTCTGTTCAAAAGCCTCCAGTGCCTTCCCATGTAACTCAGAGCAAACCCAAAGCTCACACAAAGTTCTACAAAGACCTCCCTGGTTTGTACACCTCTGCCTTATTTCCTCTCTGCCATTGCCTCCTGCTACCATGCTTGCAGGAATAATGAAAACGATAAGCAGAGAGGACCAAGGTGGTGAAAGAACCCTGACCCATGCTTGCCTTGTGACAACTTAGTTGGTTCAATTAAACCAACAAAGTAACAAGTGAAAGAAGTGTTTAGATTGAAGTAGACAATCTAAGCATGATAAAGTCTTCTCTCTCCAAGTATCTGGAACATGGAAGGGGAAACTGCTAAATAGAAATATGACTACTGGGTAGGATATAGGAATTTCACGTCAATGTTGATAAAGAATCTTCTTACAACCTCATTTGACAATGAATGGAATGAGCTGTTTGATTAGAGAGTAAATTCTCCACCACTGCAAACATTTAAGCAGAGACTGGAAAATTACGAGATAGAGAAACAAGATTTCAAACATCAGAAGGTGGATGCAATGGGACTACATTTAACTTCCCTTTAAACCCAGAGTCTATTATTTGTAATATTGAAAAATAGAGAGAAAATAAATAAGAATCAACGGCTTTAGCTTCAACAGTGGTAAGCAATTCAATGTCAACAGTGAGTGTGTGTCATAGAGGAATATTGCAAAGGTGTTTTTGGTGCTTGGGCCAAGTTACTGAAGCAAAATACTAAGTTCTTGGAAAGATAAGCCTAAATTGGTCCCCTTATTTTGGCATTCTGAGGAGAAGTTGAGGTGGGGCAGAGTGAAAAGTTTAAGACTATGGTCCAGTGGAGATGTAAGCGATGGTCAATCCTATTAATAATTGTGGAAAAGGGAAGTTGCTCTAATTACCAAATGACACACTGGGCTGTTGGACAGGAAGCCAGGTCACTTGCTTTCATTTCGTTGCCTCTGCACTTTCCTCTTTCCTCTTTCCTTCGGACCATGTGTGTGTGTGTGTCTGTGCTTGTGTGTGTGTGCATATTTCTCTATTGTCTTTTAGTGTATAATTCAATGGGTTCATTCAACAAGTACGGTGCAGACCGGCTCGGTGCCTGGTAGGGGAATACAGTGATGAACTAACTCCAGCCTGAAGGGGTGACTGTTTCCTTTAGGACTGGTTGTCAGAGGAGAGATTTGCAAAAGGCACCCATGCCTCATAAAGAAATTCTTTGGGTTCAACCCTAGTCAAGGAGGGGTTGAAGAGACCTGCTTTGGACTGATCATGTAAAATGGGCCTCGCTTCCATAAATGAGGCAAAGTTCTGGGTTATGAAGTGATTTCACAACACGCAGTGAGACCCTTCTGTGAAAGCTGTTGTTCTGACCTCATCTTATGGAAGAAGTCACAGTTGACCCTGACAGCAATATCCTGTCCCACTATCAATACCAGTGCCCTAAATGAAGACTTTCCACTCTCTTCCTTCTGCAACTGTCTCACTATGCCAAGAGGAAAAGACACTTGCTCTAGGAAATATTTTGAGAGCAGGTTATCTGCGCCCTTTAAGAGGGAAGCTGGTAGAACGAATTTCTAGAATCGGTTACTAAAGATAAATGCAATGGATTTATGGTCCAGTGCTATGGTTATTTTAACAAATAAACCAAGAATGGTGGTTGAATGCATTGGAAAATAGGGAAATTTGAAACAACCGATTTAACCTGAAAACAACAGAATCAATGCAGCAGATAGAATTCCCCTAAAATACAAACAAAAGAATATGTGTGGCTTATTCCACAACAAACAAAGGCAAGGAGAGATTGTCAAGCAGATGTAGAATCCTGTCTGTTTCCTTGTCTTACAGACTGATTTCTAATATGTCTACTTATTTCTTATTCTGGCAACAAATCTTTTTGAGTGTCTTACACACCTCCTAGTTGCCAAGTGCTGAAAGTTCTGATTTTGTAGGTGAATGCTTATTTTCATGGCTCATTCAGAGTTATTTTGACAAAGCATTATAAATCATGAGATGTCATTGTCATCTCTATACCCAGCAGAGCTTTTTTAAAAAGTAGAGTTCTATTCTCTCATTTGACCACATAAGAAGAAAATCTTGTTGATGAAAAAACGAACAAACAAATTAAAAAACAACCCAGAAACATACTGAAGTTAAGAAAAATCTAACTGCTGAGGTCAAACTAACAGTGACTTACAGCATGTTTCCAATGTTTTTAAAAATAAAAAGTGAATTTCTCATAACAGTCAACTGTTTTGCTCCCTATTTTGCAGTGTTTCCCAGGCACTGAATCCCCGCAAGTCCCATGGAAGGTCATATCAAGCCCAATAATAAAACTCATTTTTCCCCTCACAGGACAAATATGAGCAGTCAAAATGCAGCATTCTCCTTCTATTAAAATGCTGATACTAGCCACCAACGCATTCACATTAACCTTGTAAACCTGAATGACTCCTCTCCGTGTCATGCACAAACAGAAATTTACCAGAGACCACTTCTTTTCAGGTTTTAGCTCAGCCACTGGGACTGACCAGAGGGCCAGCAATAGATCACGCCGGGCTTCCTGTCACCTCTCACAAGAGAAGTGACACAGAGCTGTCAAGGCTGCTGGATTCTCGACTGGCTGTAAGAAATCTCCACGGCCCTGAAGGGTGTGCAGAAGCATGCTTATTAGTGTTATTAGAGGAACATGTTAGAGGAAACTCTAATGTTGTTAGAGGTTCGTGTTGTTACAAATGGGCCCTGGTCAACTATGTGGAAAAGGTGTGTGTGGGGGCAGCTGACTACTGGTGCTTAACTGCACTCAGGCCTGACAAGGTGGGGGTCTTGAAGGCCCCTGCATGCCTGCAGTCTTATCTACTGGTGTTGCAACCTATATGAGTTTCCCATGGCTGCTGCAACAAATTGCCATAATGTTAGTGGCTTAAAATCACTTAGATTTATGACTTTTTGGTTTTAGAGGTCTGAAATGGGTCCCGTGGGGCTAAAATTAAGGTGCCAGTGGGCCTGGCTCCTTCTGTAGGCACTAGGGCATGGCCCATAAATTGCCTTTTCCATCTGCTAGGAGCTGCCCACATCCCTTGTCTTACAGGGACATCAATCTGGAGGTCAGGGGATGTGGAGATGGTATAATCAGATGGCGTGAGCTTCAGAGACAGAGTTGACCAAAGAGGGCGATAGAAGAAAGATTCTTTCAAGGGATTTCCCAAGAATGTTGACCTTACCTCTTAGTTTTGAAATATCAATGTAGAGAGGATTGGAAAAAGAACTCCACTTAAAAAGAAAAACAATTTTCTCTACTGCATGTATCATTTGATTTATTATATATATATATATATATATATATTTAAACTTTGCTTATTTTCAGTCTTCTCAATAGATTATAAGCTTAATGAGTGGTTCAATGCTATATCTTAGTGCCTTTAACAGTGTGGACAGTATTAGGTCCTTTATTTAAAAGAAAAGAAGAAAGGAAACGAGAAAAAGAAAGGAAAAGAAAGCAGGAAGGGAAGAAGTGAGGGAAAAATGAAAGATATATGTAGATATATTTGTACACTGAAGGTTAGTTAGGGAAAGGCTGAGCTTCCCTAAAGATGATTAGGAAGGATGTGCTGTAGGAGATGATTGAAAACGTAAGAGAGAACAGAGAATAGAGAGGATGGAGAGAAATTTCCAAAGTCAACAGTGGAAGGGAGGGCGGGGGGAGGAATTAGTAGGAGAAGAGGTTTTGGAAGGAGTTATGAGTTAAGTAAGAATTATTCTGGGAGTATGATCTAAGTTGGGACTCTCTAAACTAGGCCCTCTTCTCTGTGAAGCTCTGGAGCACAGGGAACTAGTTTTATTCAGGAACTGACATCTGGCAGAGGCTAGGCATTCAGAGGGTAAGTGGCTGGTTGGCTGGGCAGAGCTGTGCACCTCCAGAGCTGGACTTGCCTTCCTGAGTAGCTAAAGCCTAAGGGCCATCTTTCAAGGGTATCCTGTGGCTCAGCCGAACGTTGGCTGGAACCAACATTAGATGACATCTTGGTCCCCTTCAATCCGTAAGTCTTCAAATGGCCAGAGACAACCTTTCCCTCCTCCCAGTTTGCTCTCCAGTTGTTTCATTCATTTTAATGACGGGGGAGCAGAATGACCTTTTGCAAATATCACCCACAGCTTGGAACTCTACTGGCAAAGAGCTGAATCGCAGCTCTGACTGGACCCAGGTCTCAGGCATGCTACGGTGCGATAGCAGATTTGAGCCACTCAGGAGGAGGAACAGCTCCACGGATTTAATTTCCCATTACTATGGCAACCTTGAGACTTTTGTTGCAGGAAAAGGTTAAATGCAACCAAGTGTTCATTAGGACGTTCTACTAATGAATCAGGCCAAATCCTTATTCGTGTGTAAATCAATGGCTGTGTGAGTATAAGGATGTAGAACAAAGAGATGGTGCACAAGCCAGGGAGAGCTACCGGCTAATCAACCTTGGGATTAAAATTGGTCTCTGACTGATACAATGGCTTCATCTTATAACATGCATGAAATAACTATAATTGAGAGGGAAAAAAAAATCAGACATTACATAATATTATTCTGAGAGCATTTGTCTAGGGCCAAGGATTATTTTTTATTTCTGTAAAACCATTTTTGAAAATGTTTAATTTCTTCCTTTTTATCTTTGAGTGGGCCTTAGTGATTCTTCCAAAATTAACAAAATGGCCAAATAATATTTATATTCATTTGTCTGAATCCAGGCAATATTCCATCTGGAATTACCTCTCATGATAGCAGCTTCAAAAAGAAATAATAAGAGAGGTTTCTGAAGGGGGGGTCATGGGAGAGGGACCTTAGAAATCCAACTGGCTTGTGCAATTAGAATTAACTGACTGTGGCTCCAAGGATGATTTTGTGATGGCGCTCTGAGCAACGCACATACAAAACAAATGGCTGGTACCCAGGAAGTCTTCAGTCCATACTAGCTCTGGGCGAGGTTCTCATTCACATCCGTTACCTGTGTGTGTCTAGAAGGCCAGTCATGGCATCCAACCAAGTCCGACGCTGCTTTAGCATGATGGGAAATGGCATAGGCTGCCAGGATTCACTTCCCACCCAATCCCAATGTTCCCTGCAGCCCTAAAGATTGTCAGGGATGACTTGAGGGACACTGGAAGAAGGGCAAAGGGATTTGCAGATTGTTCAACTCTCAAACAGAGAAATGCATTTGGATCTCATATATTATTGGGGCTTCTCAAGTAATCACTTATAATAAAGAATTTCACTGAGACAGATACGTGGCTATGACTACAGTCTTTGCAGACAGTTATAATCATGTAGACATATCCTTGCCTTTGCAATTAGAAGGGATTCTGAAAGTCAACATACAACATTTATTTCAGACTTTTAGACAAGGTCTATCCAACACATGCTTTTTTTGTTTGTTTGTTTTTCTGATAGAAGAACCAGAAGTCCATTGGTGAATTACCCTCTGGGAATCAGTTATAAAAGGTGAGAGGTCTAGGATTACTGGAAATTTCTCCTAAAGACAGAAGATAGATTATTTAGTGATGCTGCTATTGAAAGAGTAAGGAGTGAGTTGCTTTAGGCTTTTTTTCCTCTTTGTGTTTTCATAAGAATCGAATAAAACAAGAACTTTCAATAATGACGCAGTTAAAAGCCGCTCTCTTGGGTAAGCACGTACGTGTTATGTTGAAAATACCTGCAATGCTTTAGAGGCTGCCGAAAGCATACATAATTCTTAAGCCTTATAAGTGAAGAAAAGGAAACAAAAGACGTTCTTGTGGGACCCTTGTTATTTTTAGATTCAGGGTCAGTATAGCAGAAATTGAAAGAAAAATGTTTCCAATGATTTTCCAGTTTAATGTACAATTATAAATGAAAACATATATTGAAGAATAAAAAAATGAAGCTTTATAGAATATGAATCCTACTTGTCTAATTTATTTTTGTAATCCTAGTATCCTGCACAGTGCCAGACATATACTGGGCATTTAGGAGATAATTGCCAAATTTCCCTCCTCCTCCTCATTACTGTAGTCATCACCCTCAACCAATAATTCTGTGTGTCTGTTAGGTTCCAGGCACTATTCTAAGCATCTTATCTGTATTGTCACAAGTCACGCTCAGAACAGTCTTATGTGGAAAATGCCATTATTACCCTCTTTCTAAAGATGAGAAATCTAAGGCTGAAGTATGCCCAGTAACTTTTCCTTCCTCTCTCCTCCGTTTTTCCCTTCTTCTTTCCACCATTTACCGAGCACGTGTTTCTAGGTACCGTTTTAGGTATAAAGACAAAGAAAGAACAAGACAGTCAGAAGTTCCTGCCCTCATGGAGCTCATGGAATCATTGTAATGACAAAGACTGTTCAGGTAGTAAGTCATTGACTGAGGATTTGGACCAGAGAGTTTGAATAGTATACCAACAATACTGGAAATTATAGCCCAGTATATTTTTAACTATGTCTGCATTCTGACTGGGGTAGAAGCTCTTATTGAGAATATAGGAAATCTGTGTTTCCTTAGAAAACCTCTATGTTGTCTCATGAGGAGATGAGTGATTGGAGGCTGACAGTCTAAAGGCCTAAAACATATGAAAATGTGCCTTTGGGTGAGTGGAGACTGGTTTTACCTCACTCCCTAGCACATATTCTGTACATTCTAGTGGTGATGGTTTCAATGTCCCAAGCAAGACGTGTCCTGGAAAAATGTTTCTACCATCCTGGAAGCTGTCTGACTGAGCTCTCCATGGGACGTGTTCCTCCACTGTAGAGTGTTCAGTCCTACTTCGCTGGAGTGTTACAGGGATTAGTTGAGACAGTGTCTGCTCTTGCGCCATTATTAGACCTAGGAGAGTCTCTGCGTCTGTAACTCAGACGATGATGAGTGAAGAATGCTCAGGATGCCCTCTCCTTCCCAGACTCTCCCAGTGCCAGCACCCCAACCTTGGGGTCTGGCCTCAGGGCTGTGGACACCTGGCGAGAGGAGGGCCCATCCTACACCCTCTGCCCCAAGTTTAGGTTCCAGAACAGCTCATCTGAGTCCTAAAATCTCCACTTGCTCTGTAACCTCATGGAAAATGGTGAAACCAGCTGACATCCCTTTTCTTTCCTGTCTCCCAACTGTAACCATTCTGTCGCAATTACTACTTGCGATCAGTTTGTAAGGGATTTGGCTCATACTACCTCCACAGGCAGGCGTTCAGGAGACAGATTCACTGGCTGATCTTTGGCCATGACCCTCAGTCCTTTCGATAATCAGCTTCTTTAGGAGAAGCAAATGAGTGAGACTAAAAGTAGTCATATTCAGATGCCCTAAGACAGCAATTGGCAAATAACTTATGCTCAATGACCAATCTCAGATACATTTCCCCTTTCTTTTTTTTTTTAAATATTTATTTTTAATTGGAGGATAATTGCTTTACGACATTGTGTTGGCCTCTTCCATATGTCAACATGAATCAGCCACATGTATACGTATGTCCCGTCCATTTTTAACCTCCCTCCCCCCGCCCCCTCCATC
>SJXQ01002987.1:49212-149678 GCA_006408695.1 Aepyceros melampus | reverse complement strand
TTGTCTGGCACCTGATTACTCCCCAGTTTTGCATTTGCTCTCCCTGGACCCTGTTCTCTCCCTGGTTCCTACGCCATGGACAACTTACTAAACAACATTCAAATCGATGCAATCCTACGCACAGTCCTCACTCAGCATTTCTAACATTTATTAGTATGCAATCACGATCAACTGTTAGCTCAGTTATTCAGGGTTCCCTTCTAGGCACTAGGGAGAAACACAGTGATGAACAAAACAGGTAAGATGCCTGCTTCCTTGGCAGTTACATTCCCATGGGAGGAGACAGATGACAAATAAACAAGCAAACAAATAATAATGTCACATAGATATGTGAAGAGCTGTGCAAAGGGTTAAAATGTGATGATGTTGAAGAGAATAAATAATTTCTTGTTTTGTGTAGCAATTAAGGTAGAAGGAAATGTAAGGCACACTCAAATGGGATACACTGAGAGACATTTATAAAGGGACTATTTACAAGTATGTAAATAGTTATATAAGATGTAGTTATATGTACTGTTCCAGCCCCTGAAAGAATGGTCTTCAGAACAGAATGGAGGTGGAAGGGGAGAAGGAGAAAGGAGAGAGGGGAGAGAGAAGATGTAAGAGAAGGAGAAGGAGGAGGAGAAGAAAAGGAAAATGAGGAGAAATAGAAAGAAGAGCAAGAGGAGGAGGAAGAACAGGAGAAGAGGGAGCAGAAGGGGTGGAGGTGGAGTGGAGAAGAAGGAGGAGAGGAGAAGGCCGAGGAAGAGACAGGGAGAGGGAGGGGAAGAGAGAAGGCTGCTGCGCAGGAACCAGGACCTTTGCTAAGGGATGCAGCCAGCACACAGAATATGCGCTAGAGGGGTCAGTGACGACCCCCCGCGATGGAGCCAGGGGAGGGCATCTACTGATAACCCAGTCTTACTCCTTCCTCTTGTCTCCTGCTGTTACTCTTGATTGACTGAACTCAACAGGAAGCTGGAAGGCAAAGGAGCCCACTGATACAGGGCAGACAGGTCGCCCTCCTGGAGCACACGGCAGGGCCACCAAGGGCAGAGAGTGATCTAGATGGAAGACATCCAGCACAGGTTGACAAGGTGGCCTGTCTGATAGGATGTTCAAACTGAGGCCTCAATGGCATGGAGGCCGGCAGGCCAACATGAGAAGGGAAAGCAGAGGGGCTTGAGGGAATACCCAGTGCAAGGGCCCTAAGCCAGGCGCATGTTGTGAGAGCAACAGAGAACCCGAGGGTGCAGTGGAGCTTACCACAGAGGGGAGAGGGATGGCTGGGGGGCTGGCTTTCTGAACCCTGGCGAAGGATTAGGATTTTATTCTACAGGCAATGGGAAGCCCACAAGGAGGGTCATCATCTGACTTGTGTTTTGAAGAGGAGATTCTTTAGAGTAGAAAAAAGCACTGTTATTGTAGCAATCTGGGTAAGGGATGATGCAGCTAGGACAGCCACGCTCATAGACAGGATGGGAAGAGGACAGAGTCAGGATGCATTCTGGATGGGCTGGATGTGGGACAGGGGAGGAAGTATAGAAGGAAGGACTCCTAGGTTATGAGAGCAAGTGGTTCCATTTATACTGAGCTGGCATTGCACTCACAATTTCTACTAGACACGCAAGTGAGATGTCATATCAGCAAATGGTTATTTGATTTTGGAGGTCAGGGCAGAAGTCAAACATTCTTTAATTCACTGATCATTTTAGCAGCACAGTGACTCAACCTTTTCCTGCCTTTCCATTTGGAAGAAAATTAATAGATCTGAAGAAGTGCTATTTTGGATCAGGCATCAGAAAAGTCTTTAAAGGATCTATCATAAGTATTCATTAATTCATGAAAGAAATTAAAATCTATTCTGTTTCAAATTATAAGCCTTGATACTGTAAGAAACCAGCAGATTCATCATCTCAAACACTCTCCCAGGCCGTCACTTTTCTTCTGAAATACTGGCCCAACTTAGAATCACTGATGCTCCAGTTTACAATGACCAAAACTCCCAGAGTGTCTCCTTAATGCAATAGAAATGGTCCTGGCTTTTAAGTTTCTCTGATAAAGAGAATGACTTTATGATTTCTAAGTGAGTATAAATATGATTTTTAGATCAATGATACAATATCTTCAAAACACATTATTTTTACACAGTACAATATAACTTATGGAAAATAGTACTATGAAAAATCCCAAGGTCCTAAAATATTTAACTGAGGAGGAAAGGGCCTCCAAACTATAATAAATTCTAAGTAGCTCACATATAAATCCACAAAATCTACCAACTCCCCGGAATGACTGATTCTTAAAAACTAAGACTCCTACCATAAGTGAGTTAGGACCTAACTTTTATGTCAGAAAAACGAGCTGAGTGCTTTTTCAGATGGTGACGGTTTTTTTTTTTTTTTTTAATAGATTTGTTTATCTATTTGGCTGAGCCGGGTCCCTGTTGCTGCGTGGGCTTTCCTCTGGTTGTGGCGAGTGGGGACTGCTCTCCAGTTGTGGTGCTCGGGCTTCTCATTGCGGTGGCCTCTCTTGTTGCAGAGAATGGGCTCTTGGGTGTGCAGGCTTCAGTAGTTGTGGCTCTTGGCTCTAGAGTGCAGGCTCAGTAGTTGCGGTGCATGGGCTTAATTGATCTTCCTGGATCAGGGAATGAACACATGTCTCCTGCATTGGCAGTTAGATTCTTGCCACTGAGCCACAGTTTCTAACAAAAAAGAAATGCCATCAATTTTAACAACTAAATATCATGGTTGAGGATTGCCCAGACTTTGTTTACTGCTGTTATGAGAAGGTACTCTGGGTGATATTGCCTATTTTATTAACTTATTTAAAAGAACTAACTTAAGGGAAGAAGCATTTCAACTTCATGAGGAACACTGATACTGTTAATGACATAGCAGTCTCTAATCCTATGGCATCCCACTCCAGTACTCTTGCTTGGAAAATCCCATGGGCGGAGGAGCCTGGTAGGCTACAGTCCATGGGGTTGCAAAGAGTTGGACACGACTGAGCGACCTCACTTTCACTTTTCATTTTCATGCATTGGAGAAGGAAATGGCAACCCACTCCAGTGTTCTTGCCTGGAGAATCCCAGGGACGGTGGAGCTGGTGGGCTGTCATCTATGGGGTCTCCCAGAGTCGGACATGACTGAAGCGATTTAGCAGCCGCAGCAGCAACCCTAACCACAAAGCTGTTCTCCAACTTCCTCCTTCCTACTGCACACTAGGAAAAGAGCCCAGACAAGTCAGAGACTTCACTAGTCCCCTTTGCAAGTAGGAGTGGCTAGGTGATTGATTCTGGACAATTAAAAGTTATGGAAAGTCTGCCGGAGTTTCTGAATAGACTTTCTTTCCCCAAAGAAGCAAGCAAGCACCTGAACCTTCCCTTCACTGTCTACTCTCATCTCACTCCCCTTCAGCATGATCTTGATGTGTCAGGAGCTGCAGCAGCCCTCTTGCCACCCTTCTGCAACAAGCTGAGGATGCTGACTTGGAAGGACGCAGCCATGATGAGCGGCTGAACTACCCTTAGCCACCTACCTCTAGTCGCTTTATGTAAACTCATTAAATGTACTTATTGTTTAATCTACTGTGGACTGGATTCCTTTACTCGAAGCTCAATGTATCCTGAACATCAATCTTCTTCTTGATATTCATTCTTCTCTTGGCTTTCCTGATCCTGAACCCTTCTGAGCTTTCTGCTCTTCTTTGAAAGGATTTTGAACCAGTTCCTCTTCGCCCTCCCACCCCATAGCATGTGTGTTTCCCCATGTTCCACATGTAGCCATTGATCTCACTTTCCTTCACATTCTTCCTTATTAATTATATCCATTCTAAGAGCTTTAATCATCACCCATATGCAGGTAACTTTCAAACCTGACTTACTTCCTTGATCACAATGATATAAACCATAAAGCTTTTATCCTATTAGAAGACACGGGGCCTTGGTGGGGCCTCCTGCCAGGGTTGAAGGTGTGGCCATTGCTGAAACACTCAGGATAACGGTGACGTCTGCTGTTCAGTCAACATCTAACATGTGCTGAGCTGTGTGCTTATGTTGTCATTTGAGAACCCTGAGCCATGAACTACCCTGAGAGAGAACACCATCTCCTGACACTCCAGGGGACGTATCCAGAGGCTTCTTGGGAGCATAGCTTGACTGGGAGCTGTCCCGGTGCTGAGTTGCTTCTTCTCTAATCAGCACTCATCTCTGGGCTTGACAGCTGCTTGAGACTTCAAATAATTTTAATTTTCCAAATCTGTGTCCTGCCAGATATCCTGCTCCAAATCACACATTACTTGATCTTAATTGATGCTTATCTCCTGGTGGTGTTCAGTGATGTTTTTAATCACCTGCACAGTTCCTTGGTAGAGACTGTGATAGCTGGACTTAATTTCCTGAAAGTGAGGGTCAAGCTAACATTTACAGCACCTAGTTCTATGCCCTAGTCATGAAGATTTCTCTTCTATTATATATATTTTTATCCTGTCCATCTGTAGTAGGAAAATGATTGTCTTCTGTTTAAACATCATTCTTTAAAACTGATGTCTAATTAATCTACCTTCTAAGATGGAATTTCAGTCATCAATTTTCTCAAGCTGGGATCTAGGTATAGAGTATTAATAGCTAAAAAAATCTCTTTAAATAGATTGGACTATTCAGAGAAGAGAAGTTCCTGTTATTACATAGAGTTGAGTGTGGAATATAGTTTATTTGGATTGGAAGTAAAGTGTCTAATAATTTTAGGTGACTCCTCAACCTACTGGAAGAAATACTCAGAGAAAAATGCCTTTTAGAACATATATTGCTTAGCATATCACCACCATATCAGTATATCCAGAGAAATGCCTTGGGGTAACTTATCAGTGAAATCAAATTATATAATTCTGTGGGTTTGGGGCAGCATATCAGGAATGGGGTTGCATAAATTTCCCTCTGTATAGGAAAATTGCTACAGCCATGGCCCAGTGTGATGGTTGGCCCAGTGTGAGGGATGGCCCAGTGTGAGGATGATGAAGTGTGAGGATGGTGCAGTGTGAGGATGGCCCAGTGTGAGGAGTGTGCAGGGTGAGGATGGTGCAGTGTGAGGAGTGTGCAGGGTGAGGATGGCGCAGTGTGAGGAGTGTGCAGTGTGAGGATGGCCCAGTGNAGTGTTCTTGCCTGGAGAATCCCAGGGACAGGGGAGCCTGGTGGGCTGCCGTCTATGGGGTTGCACAGAGTCGGACATGACTGAAGCGACTTAGCAGCAGGGTAAAACTGTTTACTATTGAGGAATAAAGTAAAGTTAGAACTTGAAAATCCAAGCCCAAGTTATAAATGGATGTGCATGCATGCTAAGTCACTTCAGTCATGTCTGCCTCTTTATAACTCTATGGACAGTAGTCCATCAGGCTCCTCTGTCCATGGGATTCTCCAGGCAAAATTACTGAAGTGGACTGCTATGCCCTCCTCCAGGGGATCTTCCCAACCCAGGGACTGAACCTGCATCTCTTACATCTCCTGCGTTGGCAGGTAGATTCTTTACCACTAGTGCCACCTGGGAAGCCCCAAAACTTAGCTGATGAATGGCCAAGCACAAAATACAGAACTTGTAAAGACAATGAGCAGAAATGCATCGTGTCAGTCATCTCCAGGCCTAAATAGTACATTAGCAAAGATATTACTAGCTGCTATAAAAGATAAAATCTCAAATTTCAATAAATTGTATGGTCTATTTTTTTCTCCCATGATGTCTAAACAGGTGTTCCTGATTGATGAATGGCTCTTCTCTCAATGACAGAAAACCTAGACTCATTTCTTCTCTTAACTATTCAAGAACTTTCAACCTATGGCTTACAAAGGGGCCCTCAAGGTCATCTTCCTTCCAGCTAGTCAGAAGAGAAACAAAGCATGTTGAATCCCTTTTGGAGGGTTTTTATGGTGTGGCTCCCTATCCACCGTCCACTGGTCAAAGCTTAGTCACACAGCCACGTGGCTCTGTAGAGTAATATAATATACTCCTGTCTCAGGAGAACGAGGAGATGGGTTTGGTGAGCAACCAACTTGTCTCTGGCCTAGACTAAGTACTTAGAAAAAAGCCTCAGCAAATTTAAAAGGTAAAATAGAGGATAAAGATTCAGTGATAAGTAAGTAATACCTCTGAACTGTCTTTTAGAAGACAAATTGTGTGGAGTCTACAGAAAAAGATCAGCTATTTTGACAACATAAGAACAAGAACCCAGTTGAACCAGTGCCATATTAGGCTAAAGATTGCCACCATTGCTTAATGAGATAAACAGGATTAGTATCATAGCTCTACTGGATATCTAGCTTTTAAAAGTATAATGTTTTCATATAATTGTTCTAAGTAATATGCATATAATTCTTATTCCATAGTGGGGGATACTCTCAACTAAATATTTTGCTATCTTTTCAAGGTTAAGAATAAAACAGCTTCAGTTGCTCAGTTATTCTCTTGGGTTGATATCTAGATGAGTGGGATCCATAGAATTGTATTTAAGATTATGGTATCCAGAATGAAAAAACTTGGATTTAGGAACCCCTTTATAATTTTTGATTTTTTTAAAGTTTCCACAGAGGCAGAATTGATTTACTCTTCAAAGAAACAAAGGGAAATATTGTAGACAATAAACTGTGCCAGAGCTTGGTACAGAAAAAATTTATCCATTATCATGTGATCAAAGATTAGAAAAGTAAGTGAATAGATTTTGGTATGCAGTTGCAAACCAGGTGGCAGATGAAAGAATATAAGAAACCTTATTCAGCTGCAAAACTGCATGGACTGCAAGTTCATAGAAAAAATTGTAAAAAGTGTTTGTTACACATAGGGCACTACATACTGACTTGAATTTCATTCAGAAGTCTCACATTTGGAACTCACTACCATCTGTCTATGTTGTTATATAAATGTACCTTTTGTAAAAGAAATGTCTTAGCCCCAGTCACAATGGATGCTAAAACTTTAGCAACATGAACCCATGGGAAGAAAAAGCAGTAGAAACAAGATTTGATTTGAGAGTAAAGAGGCTTCCCTGATGTCTCAGTGATAAAGAATCCACCTGCCAATGCCAGAGACACAGGTATGATCCAGGGATTGAGAAGATCCCCTGGAAAAGGAAGTGGCAAATGACTTCAGTATTCTTGCCTGGGAAATACCATGGACAGAAGATCCTGGAGGGCTACAGTCCATGGGGTTGCAAAATAGTCAGACATGACTTAGCAACTAAACAATAACAAAGAGAATTGACTACAGGTCTTAATCATATCAGGGCATTACAAGAAGTTCAATGTAAATGTTAGAAGAGTTAGACTTGATTTAGGCTAGTAAAGGTAGGTATGAAGAGCCAATCTGAAGTATATTAAATGCTCAATACTTACTTGTTGAAAGAATCACTGAATCTGATGGACAGACTATAGAAAGAGGAGTCCAGATGACAAGGTACACTTGTATTGTATTTGTGACCTGGTCAATATATGTACAAAATTTATCTCCAAGGGAAAAGATCCAACCTGACCTAGCTGGCCATCAAAATAGTAAAATGCAGAGAAGGAGGACTAGAAGAGAAATGAAGGCTGAAGTACAGGTATTGTACACAAAGCAAGGGTAAGGTTAGATTTCAATTTAGTGGGGTCCTAAGATCTTCAAAGAAACATGAGTTTTCTTCTTGTTAATTCATGCCTGCTTTGGCCAGGAATAACTCAAGCTTCAGATACAGCTAGTCTAAAATTAATAGCTCTCATTTACAGTATTTGGAAAGGACAATGCACCTTTCTTACTTTTTAGGCTGTAAACCTCATGTAAACATGGAATAATCCTTGATTCTATATTTTGCATTCCATATATTTATAATAGTGTTAAGTACATGACATATGTTAGTTTACTAGTTATATTTTGAACATAGAAGTTGATTCACTCTATATAAGAGATTTTTTAAAAGTACTAAGTAGGATGATGACTGCAGCCATGAAATTAAAAGACGCTTACTCCTTGGAAGAAAAGGTATGACCAACCTAGATAGCATAGTAAAAAGCAGAGACATTACTTTGCCAACTAAGATCTGTCTAGTCAAGGCTATGGTTTTTTGTATGGTCATGTATGGATGTGAGAGTTGGACTGTGAAGAAGGCTGAGCGCAGAAGAAATGATGCTTTTGAACTGTGGTGTTGAAGACTCTTGCAAGTTCCTTGGACTGCAAGGAGATCCAACCAGTCCATTCTGAAGGAGATCAACCCTGGGATTTCTTTGGAGGGAATGATGTGAAAGCTGAAACTCTAGTACTTTGGGCACCTCATGCGAAGAGTTGACTCATTGGAAAAACTCTGATGCTGGGAGGGATTGGGGGCAGGAGGAGAAGTGGACGACCAAGGATGAGATGGCTGGATGGCATCACTGACTCGATGGACGTGAGTCTGAGTGAACTCCGGGAAATGGTGATGGACAGGGAGGCCTGGCGTGCTGCGATTCATGGGGTCACAAAGAGTCAGACACGACTGAGCGACTGAACTGAACTGAAGTAGGATGAACATCAAGAAGATACAGTTCTAGTTTAAAAGGTCCTGGATTTAACACCATATTTAAATGACAGATATACTTCCTGAGAGCACTATCACTTAAGATAATGAAGAACCCCCTTTACTCTGCCTCATCCAGAAAAGTTGAGGTTGGATCAATATTTCAGGATAATAAGTTATCTAGTTCCTCCAAATCTATGTGATTACACTACAACAATTTGGTTATATCCCAAATTGTAGATTATGACCATTGTTTTCTAAATTTACAACCAACATAAAATATTACATTGGTTTATCTTTTTACTTGTTTCATATATTACTATGCCACAACTAATTTTCTTTGTTTCTGCTTTATTAATCTTCTGCATTTTCCACCATCCTATGCTTATCTGTTCAAGTTCTACTTAGTATTCCATTAAGATGTCTCACAGCTTTCTCCCTTTTCTTCTGCATTCCGTGTACCATTACTCTAGTTGGACTTAAATCACCTATGTGCCTAAATTTCTATAGCTATCTCCTGGCTCAGATATGAGCTCAACAACCTCAGACATGCAGGTGATACCATTCTAATGGCAGAAAACAAAGAGGAACTGAAGAGCCTCTTGATGAAGGTGACAGTATCCCGCTCTTGCTCAAGCTCAGTCACGTCCAGCTCTTAGTGACCCCATGGACTGTAGCCCACCTGGTTTCTCTATCCACCAGAGTTTCCAGGCAGGAATAATGGAGTGGGTTGCCATTTTCTCCTCCAGCGGATCTCCCTAACCCAGGGATCAAACCCAAGTTGCTTGTGTCTCCTGCATTGGCAGGTAGATTCTATGGCAGGTAGAGGTGAAAGAGAAGAGTGAAAAAGCTGGCTTAAAACTCAGCTTCAAAAAATGAAGGTCATGGCATCTGGTCCCATCACTTCATGGCAAATAGATGGGGGAATAATGGAAACAGTGACAGACTTTATTTTCTTGGATTCCAAAATCTCTGCAGATGGTGACTGCAGCCATGAATTTAAAAAACACTTGATCCTTGGAAGAATAACTATGACAAACTTAGACAGCATATTAAAAACGAGAGACATCACTTTGCCAACAAAGGTCTGTAGAGTCAAAGCTATGGCTTTTCCAGTAGTCATGTATGGATGTGAGAGTTGGACTATAAAGAAAGCAGAGTGCCAAAGAATTGATGCTTTTCACAACACCAACTGTGGTGTTGGCGAAGACTCTTGAGAGTCCCTTGGACAGCCAGGAGATCAAAGCAGTCAATCCTAAAGAAACTAACTCTGCATACTCATTGGAAGGACTGATGCTGGAGCTGAAGCGCCAGTCCTTTGGCCCCCTGATGAGGACAGCCAACTCACTAAAAAAGACGCTGATACTGGAAAAGATTGAGGGTGGGAGGAGAAGGGAGTGGCAGAGGATGAGATGGTTAGATAGCAGCACCGACTCCATAAACATGAATTTGAGCACACTCCAGGAGAGAGTAGAGGATAGAGGAGCCTGGCACACTGCAGCCCATGTGTTTGCAAAGAGCTAGACATGATTTAGTGACTGAACAGCAAGAACAACTATCTCCTAGCTTACCCTCCTAATTCTGGTCTCTCAATCACCAGGGCATGCTGAGTGCTTTTTGCATGTGTTTTAAAATTTTAGGGTTTAAAACAATCTGCCAAGCCCACAGCTAACATCATATTCAATAGCAAAAGCTCTGCACAAATATTAGGAACAAAACAGGGTTTTGTTCACCATTTCTATTGAGCATAGTACTGGAAGTCCTAATCAGAGCAATGAGGAAAAATAAGGCATTAGAATTTGGAAGGAAGTTAAATTATCATTGTTTACAGATAACAATTTTCTACATAAAAATCCTAAGGACTCAAACAGTAAAACCCTGTTACATTAATAAGTGAATTCAGTAAAGAGGCAGCATATCAAATGAACACACAAAAGTCAGTAGTGTTTCCTCACACTAACAACAAAATATCTGAAAAAGAAAACTAATTTAAATAGTACCAAAAGCAAAACGCTTAGGAATAAATTTAACCAAGGAGATGAAAGGTTTATATACTGAGAACTAGAGATATAGGTGAAAGAAATTGAAAACACATTGATGGAAAGATATCCAGGGCTCATAGATTAGAAAAATTAGTACTGGTAAAGTGCTCATGCTTCCCAGAGCCATCTATAGAGTCAATGCAATTCCTATCATAATCTCAATAGTGTTTTTTATAGAAATAGAAAATGAATTATAAAAGTTGTATGGGACAAAACAAGACCTTGAATAACCAAAGCAATCCTGAGAAAGAAGAACAAAGCTCAAGGTGTTACACTTCCTGATTTCAAGCTATATTCAAAGCTATAGTAGTCAAAAGAGTATGTGCTGACATAAAATCAGAAATGTAAATCAATAGAACAGAAGAGAGCCTAGAAATCAACCCACACATATGTGGTCAACTGTTTTACAACAGAGAATCCAAGAATACACAATGGGGAAAGGGTAAAAAACTTCTACATAGCAAAGGGAACAATAAACAAAATTAAGTGAAAACCCACTGCATAAGGGAAAACATTTGCAAATAATGTATTTGATAAGGGGTTAATATCCAAAATATTAATATATAAGAAAATTCTACAACTCATAGCAAAAATATAAATAATTCAATTTTTAAAAAGAGCAAATTACCTGAATGGACATTTTCCAAAACAGATATTCAAGTGGCCAACAGGTACATACAAAGGTATTTGACATCATAATCATTAGGCAAATGCATGTCAAAAGTTCCTCACTTCTGTTAGAATGAAATGAAGTGAAGTCGCTCAGTCGTGTCCGACTCTTTGCGACCCCGTGGACTGTAGCCTACCATGCTCCTCTGTCCATGGGATTTCCAGGCAAGAGTACTGGAGTGGATTGCCATTTCCTTCTCCAGAGGATCTTCCTGACCCAGGGATGGAACCCAGGTATCCCACACTGTAGGCAGACGCTTTACCCTCTGAGCCACCAGGGAAGAGCTATTATCAAAAAAGAGACATGGTTCAAAAAGTTACATGCCCACCTCAATGTTCATTGCAGCACTGTTTAGAATAGCCAAGACATGAAAGAAACCTAAATATCCATCAATAGCTGAAGAATATACAGTACTTAGATACAATGGAATATTTCAGGCATTAAAACTAATGAGATAATGCCATTTGCAGCAAAACAGAGGACCCGAAGATTATCATACTAAATGAAGTAAGTCAGACAAAGACAAATATCATATCATATTGCTTATATGCAGAATCTTAAAATGATACAAATGAACTTATTTACAAAACAGAAAAGTTTCACAGACTTAGAGAATGAATTTATGGTTACCAGGGGGGAAGTGAAAGGGGAGAGATAAATTGGGAGTTTGGGACTGACATGTACATAGTGCTATATTTAGAATAGATAACTAACAAAGACCTACTGTAAAAATAAACAATTTTTTTTTGAGACAAGTTTTGCAAGAATGTGAAGAATAGGGAACTCTTGAATGCTGTGGGTGAGAATGAAAATTGGTATACCCACTATAAGAAACAGTAGGAGTCTCCTCAAAAAGTTAAAAATATAACTACCATATGATCCAACAACTCTACTTCTAGAAAATATCTGAAGAAAATGAAATCACTATCTTGAAAAGAACACACTATCCTGTTTATTGCAGCTTTATTTAAAATAGCCAAGACATAGAAACAATCTAAGTATCTATCGAGGGATGAATGGATAAAGAAAATAGGGAATATATATGTGAGCTGGCCAAAAATTATTGAGTATTTTGTAATAGATTATGGAAAGATTTGAATGAACTTTTTAGCATACCCAGTATTTACATATTTTCATATAATTATATATGTTTATGTACATACACATAGACACACACATGTCAATGGAATAGTATTCAGCCATAAAAGATACAGAAATTCTACCATTTGCAACAGCATAGGTGGAACTTGGGGGCATTATTCTAAGAAATAAGTCAGAGAGGAAAACACTTTATAAGTATGTATGTGGCAAATCTAATAGTTGAAGTCATGGACACAGACCATATTTGTGGCTGTCAGGGCAAGGGAGTGGAAAGTTGGGAAATCTGTAAATGTGGTCAAAAAGTACAGACATCCCATTATAACACAAATAAATTCTGGGGATGTAATGTATAGCATGATGACTATCATTAATACTATATATAGTATTAATACTAATACTAATATTAATACTATACTATCATTATATATTTGAAAGATGTTGACATAGTAGATCATAAAAGATCTCATCACAGGGGAAAACTTTTTTTAACTATGTGAAGTGACAGATGTTTACAAAACTTATGGTAGTAATAATTTGGCAATAAATATATATATTAAATCATTATTTTGTTTATGCTAAACTTATAAAATCTTACATGTCCATTATGTCTCAATAAAACTTTTGGGGAAAAAACTATCCTAAAAATATTTCTCCCAAATACAACATACTGTAAAGGAATTTTTATTTCTAAGAATTGCAGATCATTAAAAAAAATTTTTATTAAAGTTTATTTATTTGAGAGTAGATGGGCTCGATAAAGGACAGAAATGGTATGGACCTTACAGAAGCAGAAGATATTAAGAAGAGGTGGCAAGAATACACGGAAGGACTGCACAAAAAAGATTTTCACGACCCGGATAATCACGATGGTGTGATCACTCATCTAGACCCAGACATCCTGGAATGTGAAGTCAAGTGGGTCTTAGAAAGCATCACTATGAACAAAGTTAGTGGAGGTGATGGAATTCCAGTTGAGCTCTTTCAAATCCTGAAAAATCATGCTGTGAAAGTGCTGCACTCAATATGCCAGCAAATTTGGAAAACTCAGCAGTGGCCACAGCACTGGAAAAGGTCAGTTTTCACTCCAATCTCAAAGAAAGGCAATGCCAAAGAATGCTCAAACTACCACACAATTGCACTCATCTCACACGCTAGTAAAGTAAGGCTCAAAATTCTCCAAGCCAGGCTTCAGCAATATGTGAACCATGAACTCCCTGATGTTCAAGCTGGTTTTAGAAAAGGCAGAAGAACCAGAGATCAAATTGCCAACATCTGCTGGATCATGGAAAAAGGAAGACAGTTCCAGAAAAAGATCCATTTCTGCTTTATTGACTATGCCAAAGCCTTTGACTGTGTGGATCACAAGAAACTGTGGAAAATTCTGAAAGAGATGGGAATACCAGACCACCTGACCTGCCTCTTGAGAAATCTGTATGCAGGTCTGGAAGCAACAGTTAGAACTGGACATGGAACAACAGACTGGTTCCAAATAGGAAAAGGAGTACGTCAAGGCTGTATATTGTCACCCTGCTTATTTAACTTCTATGCAGAGTACATCATGAGAAACGCTGGACTGGANGGTGCAGTGTGAGGAGTGTGCAGAGTGAGGATGGCGCAGTGTGAGGAGTGTGCAGTGTGAGCTTGGTGCAATGTGAGGATGGGGCAGTGTGAGGATGGCCCAGTGTGAGGATGATGAAGTGTGAGGATGGCCCAGTGTGAGGATGGTGCAGTGTGAGGGATGGCCCAGTGTGAGGATGGTGCAGTGTGAGGAGTGTGCAGTGTGAGGATGGGGCAGTGTGAGGGATGGCACCGTGTGAGGATGGTGCAGTGTGAGGGATGGCACCTTGTGAGGATGGTGCAGTGTGAGGTTGGTGCAGTGTGAAAGCAGTAGTGACTGATGCCAGGAGATGCTTATCAGTATCAATGGATGGTCCAAATGTACCCCTAAACTACAACATTGCTGTTCAAGCCTGGTAGTGAATCCTGCCTCCATCACTTCCTAACTGTGACCTTAGACAAGACACGGAACCTCCCAAGACCTCAGTATCTTCATTGGTATAACAAGAGTCTAAAAGGAGTTGCCTGGTCAATGTAAAGTGGTAAGTAAAGTGACTGACAGATGTTACTGACTCAACAAATATTGGGTGTGTTTATTGGTAGAGTGTGACACTTGCTCTGCTATTCCCAGTTCAGTTCAGTTGCTCAACTGTGTCCAACTCTTTGCAACCCCATGGACTGCAGCACACCAGGCCTCTTTGTCCATCATCAACTCCCGGAGTTTACTTAAACTCATGTCCATTGAAGCCATCCAACCATCTTATCCTCTGTCGTCCCCTTCTTGTGCCTTCAATCTTTCCCAGCATCAGGGTCTTTTCAAATGAGTCAGTTCTTTGCATCAGGTGGCCAAAATATTGGAATTTCAGTTTCCACATCAGTCCTTTCAATGAATATTCAGGACTGATTTCCTTTAGGATGGACTGATTGGATCTCCTTGCAGACCAAGGGACTCTCAAGAGTCTTCTCCAACACCACAGTTCAAAAGCAGCAATTCTTTGGTGCTCAGGTTTCTTTATAGTCCAACTCTCATGTCCATCCATATATGCCACTGGAAAAACCATAGCTTTGGCTAGATGGACCTTTGTTGGCAAAGTAATATCTATGCTTTTTAATAGGCTGTCCAGGTTGGTCATAACTTTTCTTCCAAGGAGCAAGTGTCTTTTAATTTCACGGCTGCAGCCACCATCTGCAGTGATTTTGGAGCCTGCCACTGTTTCCACTGTTTCCCCATCTATTTGCCATGAAGTGATGGGACCAGATGCCATGATCTTCGTTTTCTGAATGTTGAATTTTAAGCCAACTTTTCCACTCTCCTCTTTCACTTTCATCGAGAGGCTCTTCAGTTCTTCACTTTCTGCCATAAGGTTGGTGTCACCTGCATATCTTAGGTTATTGATATTTCTCCTGGCAATCTTGATTCCAGCTTGTGCTTCATCCAGCCCAGCATTTCTCATGATGTACTCTGTATATAAGTTAAATAAGCAAGGTGACAATATACAGCCTTGATGTACTGCTTTCCTGATTTGAAACCAGTCTGTTGCTCCATGTCCAGTTGTTTGAATTGTTGCTTCCTGACCTGCATACAGATTTCTCAAGAGGCAGGTCAAGTGGTTTGGGATTCCCATCTCTTTCAGAATTTTCCACAGTTTGTTATGGTCCACACAGTCAAAGGCTTTGGCATAGTCAATAGAGCAGAAGTAGATGTTTTTCCGGAACTCTCTTGCTTTTTCCCAGTTCAGTTGCTATCAATAAAGGACTTGGAATCCTGCCCCTGACACCTCCTCCATCCCTGCAGGCAGGATATGGCGCATAGTCGATACTCAGAAGGGTATCTGATCGCACATAGAAGAGACCATCATTTCTTTACTGGGTATCCAGTAATTGTTCACACACAGAGTTAGTGGCAGAAATGACTGGTTGTTTCCAACAAGTGTTTTCCCTTTTTCCCTTCAATTATAATATAATTCTTAGCCAGATGTATGGCTGTCCAGAATAAATATTTCATTTTCCAGATCTTTTGCGTCTAGTTGTAGTCATATGATTAAATTTTGGCCAATAAAATGTGCAACAATTATAATACACAATTTCTATGTTATTCTGTTAAAGGGGGGATGCCACCCTCTTTCCTGCTCCTGCTTTCTGGGATACAGATGTTGTGGACAGCTATCATGGACCATGTGGATGGTCCATGTGCCACTACCATATGTACAACAGGATGGAAGGAAGCTGAGTTCCTACCCTATGGAGCTACCACACCAGCCCTGAACCTCCTTGCCATAGTGCTAGTTCATGAGGGAGGAGAGGAATACATCTCTGTCTCCTGAAGTTACTATTGTTTTAGGTCATGAGTAGAGTAATTGGACCTATAACTAATATTCACATGTATAAATGATTGATCTGATTAATTTCTATGAGTGCCACATGTAAGGCTCAGACATTTCCTCCAGCCGTCCATCCATCCATTCTGATCACTGTGGCAGGCATTGGAGAACACAGTGATGAATGCATCCCTGGCATGTCACAGACGACTCTCCGCAATCTGCTTCTGACCTTCCTTTCCAGCTGGCAGTCCCATAGGGTATCCTGCCATTTCAAACATCCCGGTACTTGCATGCGCACTTTCTCTAAAATGGACTGCCTCTTCTCCCAGCAAACTCCTACCTCATTCCTCAGGACAAACACAGCTCCTGTGAAAACCTCCCCACAATCTTCTGCATCCTGCCCACAGAGAGGACTGACTGACCCTCTGTTTGTACACCTGCAGCACTTTGTGTGTCCAGACTTTGTAAGGTTTTGTGTGGAGCAGAGGAAAGAGCACCTGGATTTGAATCCTAGTCCTTCCCCTATTGACAGTGAAATCAAGCAAGTTATTTAATTTTGTTCATGTTCATTTTTCTGATATGAAAAAAGGAGGTAAAAACAGAATTTACTTCCTGGGTTGCTGAGGAGTTAAATGACATAACCCACACAAGCCTGAGAGCCTAGATTTAGACAGATAGTAAGAGGGTGTGTCTGCTGAGCTGCCACCATCCACATGCCTGGATTTCCCACTGTCCTGGAAGTCTCCTGAGGGCAGGGACAGCAACTCACATCTTATTGGCACCCAGTACTTAGCACAACACCAGGCACACAACTGCCAATGGATGCTTTTGGAATGCTCCCAACAGATGAATCAATGAAAGATAGTTTCCTGGGCTAAAAGCAATTCAAATGGAACTCATCATGTGGCATTTCCTAGATGTGTCTGGGCTGGGTAGGTAGTAGACTTTCAAAGATGGCATGAATGAAGAACTCAATGTCATTTTAATAAACCTACATGTGGGCTCCAAAGCCTTGCCATAGAGGGAGGGGTGAGGGTGATGCGGATGCAGCTGGCCACAGGTATTACGGGAGGGAAGGGCCGGCATCCGAGAAGGACGGCTTCTAGGGAGGCCAGCGGATGCTTCCACACAGTGCCCTTTAGCCCCTGTTCTGCCCACTTCTCTAGGGCACAGTACACTCTTTGCTATTTTAGAAAACCTGTGAAGTGTCAGGAAGGCAGTCAGAAGCTGGGTGGCATCTGCAGGTGTTTCATGAGTTTAGGGAACTTTTGCCACTCCTTATCAGAACCAAAGCATCTGCCACACAGTCTCCACATGACACCTCGTTTACCCAGTGGGCCTCGAATCCCCCAGAGAAGGACAGTAGCCTTCACAGAGAGAAGAACGGAAAGCAGCACTCCAGTCTGAACTGCAGAGTCTCTTCCTGTCTGCCCATCTTTCCTGCCGCCACCTGGCGAGTCACACTTAACAAAGCCACAAAAGTGTCCTCGTTCCCATCACTGTGATTCCCTCTTCTTTTTAAAATGCTAATTCCTGGGAGGCAGAGATCACAGGCAAAGTTCTAATAGTACTTCCTCTTCAAAGGAATTCTTGAACAGAATCTTGGTTTGTATAGATACAATCAAATGCCCATGACATTGGATCGAGCCCTAAATTGTGACTGGAAATCTGCCCCACTCTCTGTCCGTGTCGTCCCCCTGCCCCCCGCTGCAGGGATGGCCTACTGACTCACACACTGTTAGAAAGTCAGACATCTTCTTTCTTTAAAGAAAATGGAAACTCAGATGGCTTATCTTTTTTTTTTTTTATTTGGGGGAAAAAAAAAAAAACCCAATGCTTGCTACGGCTGTTATAATCTTCCAGGATGTCTGTACTTATTTTAGGTTTTAACTTTCAGTGGCTAACAGTTACTGCATACTTCCAATATGCCAGGCTAAATGCTTTTCATAAAAAATTTAAAACATCCTCCCAATAATCCTATGAAGCTAGAGCTAGCACAGCCTTCCATTTTCAAGAAGTGGAAAGTAGAGCCCAGAAAGGTGGGCTAACTCACTGAAGACCACACAAGCTGATCAGTGGTAAAACTGTAGTATTTGAACGTTGGCTCCTGCCACAGAGCCCGTTTTCCTCGCTGCTATGCTCAGCTGCATGATAAAAAAAAAAAAAAAAAAAAAAAAAAACTGCCTGGCAGAGCTCACAAAAGTCTTCATCAGGAAAGGTACATTTTTCTTGGGCTTTGAAGGATGTGCAGAAGTTTTCCAAGTTGAGGGGTTGAGAAGGATGCTAGGGAAGGGGAGGGGAAAGTTATCATTTCTCTTTCTCTCTGAAGACGACTAGAACTATTTTACTGTGAGACAGATTTTTTATTTCAGTGACATCTCAGGATCCCCATCAAGGCAGAGAGGGATTTGCCCTTGAAGAGAGAATCCTGACTGCTTACATGCTTGGGAAAATAGGATATGTCTGCAGAGTCCAAAATCCTATCTCTGTGGCCTGTCTGCTTCAGATGAAAGGTCTCTGTTGATGAGTGTAAATCACTGACTGCTACTTTAGAATTTCTCTGGCTGCTGCAGAAATATTTAAAGTGCATTTGTCTTGCCTGCTCAACTGATGGTTTGCTGCAGCTTCTCTGCCTCAATCCTGTAAAGCTGGAGACTTTCTCTGTTTCCTTTTCTAAACAGTCCTGTGGTGTCAATGAGAAGGATGAGTTGTAAACGTGAGAGGGCAAGGGAAGTGTGACCAGAAGGCGGTGTCACAGTTGCTGCAGCTGGAGAGGGGAGTTCAACTAGTCAGTGGTGGTAGGAACAGGATGGGAGAAGATGAAGGAAATACTCTGGGTATCGCATGTGATGACTGGCAGGTTAAGAGAAAGGGGGCATAAAGGTGGTCTCTGGGAGGGGAGAGAAACAAGAGGACGACAGTCTAACAAAGAAGAAAATAACTTGATTTCAACCCGCAGTGGAGCAGGGCAGGTGGCACAGTGAAGGGGTTTGAAGTCTGGGTCTGAAGTCAGACTGTACCAGCTGAAATCATGGCTCTGCCCCTTACAGTGTTACCTTGAGAAAGCTGTGTGTCCTGGAGTTAATGAATTAACCTCTCTGTGTCTGCATTTTCTCATCTGTAAAGTGAAAATAATAATAGTGGCTGCCTCAGAGGATTGTTTTAAGGATAAATAGAATAATTAATGCGTGTAAGCCATTTGGATGATACTCAGGAAAAGTTAGCTAATACTATTATTTACAAAAATAATTTCTAAACTTAATTACAGCTAAAACTTCAAGACTATTTAGCATGTGCCAGGCACTGTTCCAAAGAGTTGCACATGTTATTTAGTGGAACTAATAAAAGAATCCTATAAGAAACACAAGAATCCTATAAGACAAGTGTTATTGTTTACTTGTTTTACTGATCAGGAAACTGGGGCATAGCAGGTTACTTAGGTGGCCCAAGGACACACAGCTAGTTAGTGGCAAAGCAAGGATTCAAACCCAGGCACCCTGGCTCCTGCACCTGTGCTGTGATTCACCTCTGTTTTTCTCAAGCTGTTAACAGTGCTTCAAGAACATCTGTGTGAAGATGCTAATAGGAAGTTAAAAATTAAATCTGGACAGTCAGTGGTGAGGTCAGAGCTTGAAGCGGTGGCAGGGATTGATATACAGGGTTTAGTTCAAACTGTGGGGTGGAATTTTCACCTGTGGAGCAAAGAAAGCATTGCTCCCTGAAAGCTGGGGGATACTTATACAAGGAGGAAGGCGATCCAGTGATAGACATGGAGGTATAGTGGAGGTGGGGCAGGGGAGAGCAGGCAAAATAAAGAAAATGCTCAAGAAGATGGATTGTTCTTGCTGTTGCTGCTAAGTCACTTCAGTCGTGTCTGACTGTGTGACCCCATAGACGGCAGCCCACCAGGCTCCCCCGTCCCTGGGATTCTCCAGGTAAGAACACTGTGGGTTGCCATTTCCTTCTCCAATGCAGGAAAGTGGAAAGTGAAAATTGAAAGTGAAGTCGCTCAGTCGTGTCCGACCCTCAGCGACCCCATGGACTGCAGCCTTCCAGGCTCCTATGTCCATGGGATTTTCCAGGCAAGCGTACTGGAGTGGGTTGCCATTGCCTTCTCTGATTCTTGTTTTTATGGGGAGGTCGAAACAAATGAGTGGCTATTGGATTAAGCAGTTAGGACATCTTTGGAACTTTCTGGAACGTACTTTCACTAAACCATACAGGTTGAAAATGGATACTTGTTAAAGGAAGTGAACTGTTAGCTTTTCTGGAGTTTTCTAAGGACAAAAAGAGAGGGCGGCAGGTGGGTGAGGTGAGCAGGTGAGGTAGGGCTGCTCTGCAGATGTGCAGGAGAAGCGGTCTACAGGCTGCCCAATGAGGGGACCATTTCTCTTCAAGGTGCACATGTTTTGGTCCTCTCGTGACTTTCCCCAAGATCATTCCACCCTGATTTCTCATTGGGGAACATGACTGCATTGCATAATGAAATGTGTTCTGTTCCATTTATAAAGAAGTCTTGGCAAAGAGATGATTAGTTGCCTGGTGAGGAATGGAAGTTGCTCTGTCTTATCATGATGTTGTCTGGAGGAGGAGTGACTGATAATAATTGGGGGGAAATTCTGTTTTTATTATGGCCTGAGGCTGTGATCACATTAAAGCTAAATACTCTTATGTGTCATTTTAAAACATCGCTTGTTGTGAGATCTGAAGCCGTTTGTAGGGGACCTCTAGACGGAAGAGAACGCACATTACAATATTTAATGGGTTTTAGAATAATTTTAGACAAAACAGAGACCAATGTTCATTGCATCACTGAGCTCTGCATTTGAATATTACAGTAACATTATGCTGAAACATTCCAATTAAATACTGATTGTGAAACGCTGTTACAATTGCTTGATGCTATGTGTGTTAAGTTAAAAAAGTCAAATGTAGAACTGTATGTGCACAATGAAATAAAATGTCAATATATCAGACAAAGGAAAACAGTAGCTAGGTTACGATGACAGACTTTTCTTTTCTTGTCCCCCAAATGTATCTGTGGGTTAGCTATAAAACACAGTTGTATTCCCTTTAAAAGGAGATAACATGAACTGTCACTTCTTTCATTTAAAAATGTCCACTGTTCATAGTTTGGGGGATTTTTGAAGGCTGGAGTTCTTACTCTGGGTTCATGATGCCCTGAAATCATAAAGGCATGGCTGTGTGCACCCCAGATGGTTCTGCTTTCATCAGCTCTCAAAGGGGCCCATGACCTCACAGTGGATGAGAACTCACAGATGACAAGCAGTTAGAGCAGCCTTCGTATTGCAGGCCTGACTTCCATCTGCAGTGAGCTCACGGGTCCTGTCCCCTCCCTTGGGTTCGTCGTCCTCTGTGGAACCGTAAGTACCAATGGGTGACCTGCCTCCCATTCCCCACCACTATGGTGGCCCCGACCAAATGGCTATGGTGGCAACATATGTCCGACTTCCAATAATCTGTTTGTAGACATCCTTACAGTGTGAAAAGAGACCCATTGTTAAAGTGCATTTAGGTCTTTGTCAAGGGCTTATTGTTGGAATGAAGTTCCAGTGACAGAGTCTTGAACTTACGACTCCACTTGCTTTCCTCTGCCTCCTTCACAAACATTCACAGAGACCCTACTCCTAGCAGGCTGTGAGCAGTGTGATGGAGCACTGCTGGGAATTTGGATTTGGACCCCAGTTTGTCCTGATGTGCTGTGTGGTCGCCGGCTTGGTCTTCTCATCTGTAACACATGGGTGCCACTATTCACTTTATGTGACTCGTCATGGGGATTAAATGAGAAGTAGATGCTGGCAAGCACACAGATGCTCGGCACGTGTTAGCTTCCTTCCCTGTATGTGATTTCCTTGCATTTCACATACTCACCCACCTGTATGTTTGAGCATCTATTATGTATGAGACACTGTACCAGGTGCCAAGTCTATGAAGGGATAAAAAATGGTCTTTGTGGTGTCATAGGCTTTTTGAGACATCACCTTTAAAAACAGCATGTGTTAGGTGGTAAAGGGATTGTAAATGTGTCTCAGTGTTTTATTTACAGATGTATTCAGTCTTGCAAAAACTTGTTGAGCACTCATGATGCTGTGCTAAGTCCTATTTGGGGCCACTGATGATTTTACTGAGAACAAGAGAGACCAAGTCTCTGTTGTCATTGGGCTCTTGATGCGGCACAGGGAGGCTGGCCGGAGACCAGGCGATGGTCCTACATCTTGGGAGCTTTCGGTTGGTGGTAAACACTACAGAGAAAACACAAGCGAGAGATCTGGCAGAGCGCAGCCAAGTGGGATGCTAATCCAGGTCAGGTAACCAGGAAAGACCTCTGTAAGGAAGCAGTGACACCTTCAGAGGTCAGTGGGTACTTGTTTTAGATTAAAGCAGTATCTTGGGCAAAGCCCCTGAGATGGGAATGAGCTTGGTACCTTTCAGCAATAGACAGTCTGGTGTGTCTGGAAGATGCTAAAGTCAGGAAGGAGTGTGAACCATCACTCTTGTGGATGGAATTAGCATGAACCAACTGACCTATGCATGGGGAAGAGAAAAAGGATGCTCTACCACGAACTGACTTTTGAATTTCAATATTGCATATGTGGGCAAAGACTGGAAGCACTCATAGATGAAAAGATTGGTTAGATCGTAAATGGCTGCTCCAATCCTGAGGTTCCCACACCTGTAGCCTGACATCATCAGGGTCTGGGTGGGTGCAGCGGGTAGTATTGGTGGGTACTCAACACCCCAACTGAACTTGGCAAGAAAACAGTCGAAATTTTGGTAGTGAATTTTCCACAATTCAGTTGCTTGAATGTGATTAAATCAAACTTTCTTTGTAATATTTTTCAAAAAAGTTCAATGTGGAATAAAAAAAGAATTTCTAAGGTAGTATATATAAATGAAACATATTTAAAGCAACCTACAAAGACATAAAGAAGAAAGAAAGAATGTCCTATGACTGCAGTATAGCTGCTGCTGCTGCTGCTGCTAAGTCGCTTCAGTCTTGTCCGACTCTGTGTGACTCCATAGACGGCAGCCCACCAGGCTCCCCCGTCCCTGGGATTTTCCAGGCAAGAGTACTGGAGTGGGTTGCCATTTCCTTCTCCAATGCATGAAAGTGAAAAGGGAAAGTGAAGTCGCTCAGTCGTTTCCGACCCTCAGCGACCCCATGGACTGCAGCCTACCAGGCTCCTCCATCCATGGGATTTTCCAGGCAAGAGTACTGGAGTGGGTTGCCATTTCCTTCTCCAATGCATGAAAGTGAAAAGGGAAAGTGAAGTCGCTCAGTCATGTCCGACCCTCAGTGACCCCATGGACTGCAGCCTACCAGGCTCCTCCGTCCATGGGATTTTCCAGGCAAGAACACTGGAGTGGGTTGCCATTTCTTTCTCCAATGAATGCATGCATGCTAAATCGCTTCAGTCAAGTCTGATTCTGTGCGACCCCATGGACAGCAGCCCACCAGGCTCCTCTGTCCACGGAATTCTCTAGGCAAGAATACTGGAATGGTTGCTATTTCCTTCTCCGGCAGTATAGCTAGAACTCACAAAAGATCCTAATACAAAATATGGGGGTTTGTATTGCATTCAACATAGTACTTTTTTCTCCTTTCTCAAAGGCCATTAGCCAAAAATCTTTACCCTCCCAAACACTGAAATTAGAGTCTGGCATTATCTGGGTCTATAGACTGTGGTCAGACACTTCAAAATGCAACATGAGTTTTCATATTTGGTTCATTTTCTGACATTTTCAGAAGATGGGAGAAAATTACAGTATAAGAGAGGAAAAAAAAAAGGTTAGAAAGCAAAAAAAGCTTTCTGTTTTTCATGAGTAGAAGAAATAAACAAATACCCACTCCAAACTTGGATGTAGCTTTGCTTCTGTTGGTAATTTGGATAGCAATGAACTTGTCTATTTAGAAACCCATGAAAGACAGAGAAGCTGAATTCCATTAACAACTTGGCATCTCAGTGCTCTGCTTCAGCTGATAAAACCATGTGTTCTACATGGATTGTGCTCATAATCTTATTACCTGTTAACAGGATTTGTGCTTGGAACTCCCAGGGACCCCTTCACCAACTTATTCACATGCCCATTGTCAAATGCATTTTGATAACAGTTGGTTCAGACAGAATATAAGACTCTAACCTGCTTAAGGAGGCTTTAAATGCCTTCCAGAAACATCTCTCAACTTGTAATTTAGAAATTCTGTGTTAACATGTATAAGCAACCAGACACAAGTCAGGATTTAGAAGCAGCCAGTTAAACAACCTGAACTTAATGATATTCCTAGAATCAAATCCCTTCTGTCTTGTGAGAAATGACATGGCACAGATTGTACCACTCAAGAACCTACTTCTGGGGAAAAGATGGATGACTCATTGGGCACGTGAGTCATATACAATGAAAGAGGGGGTTTCACTGCAAGAGATGTCATTTTCAAGAAGGAAATAGGCTAGAGAAATGTGTGAAAGTGAAAGTCGCTCACTCGTGTCCAACTCTTTGCTAACCCATGGACTATACAGTCGATGGAATTCTCCATGTCAGAACACTGGAGTGGGTAGACTTTCCCTTCTCCAGTTCATCTTCCCAACCAAGGGATCAAACCTAGGTCTCCCACATTGCAGGTGGATTCTTTGTACCAGCTGAGATACAAGGGAAACCCCAAAAATACTGGAGTGGGTAGCCTATTCCTTCTCCAGTAAAGCTTTGCAACCCAGGAATTGAACTGGGGTCTCCTTCATTGCAGGCGGATTCTTTACCAACTTGAGCTACCAGGGAAGCCCATAGATTACTTGACAGATCAAGGTCAATAGTGAAACTCAAGTCAGTGTTTACTGAGATCTGAGTCTCGTCACTCAGGCGCCTCTAGCGTGGCTTGAGCTCTTGCATCCCAAGTTGAACTAATTCCATCCCTGCACAGATTCTGTGGTGCCCCCATCAGGTCTTACCAGTCCCTTTCTGCAGACTTCTGACTCGAAAACCTTCATTCTTTCCCAGAGGGCTTTCTTCAGATGCAGAGGAGGCCACTCTGCTTAGCACCTGGCAGGCCAAGGGGACTGTGGAATTAACACCTCCTAAGTTGAGGAGCAGCCCTCAACCAGTCGCTGATGAGAACTGGTGCATAAACACTCCAGCTCCCACATTACTCTCTCTAAAGCCTTAGTTTTTAAAAATTGTTTTCCAGTGTTTCCTCGTGGGACTGCATGTTAGGCATCCATGGAAGAAAATGGCTAGATAATCACCCATTATTGGTTGCTTTTACTTTCCTGTCTTATTTCTTCACTTTCCTAATGTGAATTAGATTCCTACACTTTCAAAATAAACCAATTTCCCTTGAAATTCTTGCCTCCATCAACATGGAGATGGAGACCAAGAATAAGGCACCGCCTCCACACTCTCATTCAATCAAGCTACTGAAAAGCACCAGTCACCCATTTTTACCAGGTGAAACACCTGAATTAAGTAGAGAAGCCTTGTGCTGCCATTTTGGCTTAGTATTCGCATTGCTCTTTCTCTTTAGCCCTGGTCCTTGCTTCCTGTTGCATGATTCATCTTTATACAGGGTGCAGATATGGGTTTATGTCCACGCAAGACAGCAGGAGCGGCAAGAGTCACTTCTAAATTTGCTCGTTATCTTTAGAAAGTCCTTTTTCAAATCACAGACGCCATACTCTTTATGCCTCTTCTAAAGTTACTTAAAGTATATAGTTTGTGCATGTGTGTGTGTTTGTGTGTGTGTATCTGTACTTGTGAATAGGGTTTTCAGTTTGCCAACTGCAACTGAACTATTGCAGTTCAGTTCAGTCACTCAGTCGTGTCTGACTCTTTGTGACCCCATGAACTGCAGCACACCAGGCTTCCCTGTCCATCACTATCTCCTGGAGCTTGCTCAAACTCATGTCCATCGAGTCAGTGATGCCATCCAACCAATCATCCTCTGTCATCCCCTCTTCTCCCATCTTCAACCTTTCCCAGCATCAGGGTCTTTTCCAGTGAGTCGCTTCTTTGCATCAGGTGGCCAAAGTATTGGAGTTTCATTCTAACGATGATTGCAGTGATAATTTAGAGTCACATAACTCATGAAAGAATTGCCCAAGTGTCAGAAGAGTGAGGCCAGGAGCATTTTCAGTTACAAATAAGGACTCTGAAAATTGTCCCCAACTCGTGCCAGTATGCCTAGGAACAGAGGTGAAGTGATCCTTCCATTAAGATGCCAGCAAGATGGTGCTACCAGTGGAGGAGACCCAAGGAATCACTTGGAATATTGTTGGAAGAGGGCTTGGGCAAACAAAGAAACTCCAAAGAAATCAAGAAGCAAATGGAAACTTTGCCCTTTTAAAATGCCATGCATAGTCAATTATGTATTTGTGAGTCAATTATGCATTTGTAAGTCAATTACAAAAAGAAAACAGATGAGTTTTAAGACTTCTTATGTGCAATGCTGGAAAGGGCTTCAATTTAGGAGAACAATAATTTTAAAAAATGGTCTGGGTCAAATGAGAAGGGAAGGCTTCCAAAATGCCTTCTGGGGATTAAGTTAAAAATGAGTAAACTAATTTTATTTGCAGCTTAAATAAAACTCCCCTGAATTGCTTAATGGGCACCTACCTCCTTAGGTACATTCTAGAGAAAACCCAATTTGCAATTATAGGCTAAGGAGATTAATGAATCACTACACTTTATTTGTATTAGAAGTAGTGATTAGAAGAAATTTTTTTTTTTTTTTTTTTTAGTTAGAGTCAAAGTAAGCTAGCTAGAAAAAGTGGTGGTGGGGGGGTTTAGTTGCTAAGTCATATCCAACTCTTGTGACCTGGTGGACTGTAGCCCGTCAGGCTCCTCTGTCCATGGGATTTTCCAGGCAAGAATATTGGAGTGGGTTGCCATCTTCCGTACCCAGGGATCAAACTCAAGTCTCTTGCGTCTCCTGCATTGGCAGGTGAGTTTTCTACCACTAGCACCCACATGGTAAGCCCTAAGTTAAGGTTTAGGAGAATGACTAAAGAGTCCTCAGCTAGAGAAAAAGAGTTGGCACTTAACTTTGGCTTCCCCTGGAGCTGAGTCTTGGACAAGGCTTTGAGAGCAGGCGGCTTATCTGGGGAGTTAAATTCAGGAAGCAGGAGTGAAGGTTCAGAGGAAGATAAGCAAAGAAGTCTATAGACGTGTTACCGAGCTGGGTACCACATGGGGAACGGCCCCAGTTCCAAAGGGCACTCACCAAGAAAGCAGGTAGAGTTAGTCTCAGAACTTCCCTTCCATAGATGGGGCTGGACATCGACCCCCCAACCCTTGTCCCTGGCTAGCTTGCAGCTACCTCTGGAGATACTAACTCTACACATTCAAAGCTGTCCTGTACTGGTATGTAACACCCTTGGCTTTGGAAGGGGACTTGATGCTGGTGTGGAGGGTGGGGAGACCACTGGAGCTGCAGCTGAGATCCAGGAGGGCTGAGGGCTCCTGTCACAGGGACACTGAACATGTCTACAGCCGGTTCCAACTTCTTCCATGTCCTTTTTAGTTGTAACTAAGCCGATAGATTGCCTCCTGTTGAGAGGGAAGCCAAGAGAGTCACAATGTGACCCAGCAAGGACAGCCTCTGCCTCCCAGGTGCTTGTAAACACAACTGAGGGAAAGCCCTGGGCCAGTGAAAAGCCAGGTCACGAGGCGCTGTATTAGCAAAGAATAACTGAGTCTACGCACAGAGTATGGCCCTTAAGCAAATGGAAATGAGTATTTGTTAGATTATCAGTTTCCTACGGCTACTGCAACAAGTGACCCCGAACTCAGTGGCTTAAATCAATGCAGATTTACTCCCTAATAATCCTGGAGTCCACAATTCTGCAGTGGTTCCAGGGTGCTGCATTCTTTCCTGCAGGCTCGAGAGGAGAATCTGTTTCCTTGTCTTTTGCAGCTTCTAAGAGACCACTGGCATTCACTGGCACTTGATCCCCTTTCTACATTTTTAAAAATTCTATTTTAAATTAAAATATAATTATTGACAATGCTGTGTTAGCTTTAGGTGTAGAGCAAAGTGATTCAGTCACATATTCTTTTTTCAGATTCTTTCCCATTATAGGCAATTCTAAGACATTGAATATGGTTCCCTGCACTATCTAGTAGGTCCTTGTTGGTTGTCTATTTTATATAGAGTAGTACATGTCTGTTAATTTCAGACTCCTAATGTATCACTGCTTGCCCTTTCCTCTTTGGTAAACAAAATTTCTTTTCTGTCTCTGTGAGTCTATTTCAGTTTTGTAAGTAAGTTCATTTGTATTGTCTCTTTTAGATTCCACATGTGAGTGATGTCAGATGCAGCTTGTCTTTCTCTTTCTGATTTGATTCACTTAGTGTGATGGTCTCTAAGCCCATCCCTGTTGCTGCAAATGGCATTATTTCATTCTTCTGCTGTATATATGTACCACATCTTCTTTATCCATTCGTCTGTCTACGGACGTTTATCCTTCTTCCGTTTCTAAGACCAGCGGGACAGAACCTTCTTCCCTCTCTGAACACCTGCATCTCTCTTAACAAGAGATCACACTGGGATCATGAGGGCAACCTCTCTAAATCTCGCTCCTTAACCTCATCATGTCTCCACAGTCCCCCTTCCCACCTAGGGTAACATCCTCACAGGTTTCTGGGACTGGGATGCACGTATCTTGGTGGGGTGGAGGTGGGGGACTTTGCTTACCCTACACAGTTAGTGTATCTCTATTCTTTCTTTGTTTTCTGGAAGAATACACAGGGCACTTACTGTTAATACAGTTGTTTCGGGGAAGAGGGGTCGGGGCTGGAGAAGAGGAAAGCCGAGTCTGACTTTCATATTGTGCTGTGCCCTGCCCCCTTCCCTTTCTTAGTTTTTACCATCTGCATCTATTCCCTTTTGCTAAAAGAAAAAAGTTCACTTGCTTTTCTGGGTTCTGGGGTTATGGGCTACTTTGTTTTCTGCTTTAGACATTTCTGTATGATAAAAACAACAGCCTTACCGATGTTTTCAAAAATTACGGTTCATCCATAAATGAACTACCAGGTAAGCATTAAAGAGAATGAGGAAGATCCATACACAGCCCCCAAAAGGAAGGGTTGATGGAAACATAGGATGCAGAACTGGCTGTAGAGAAGGCTTTTATCACTAGGAATACGCTGCAAAAGGGATGTATATGTTGGTCTCTAAACAGAGATTGCAGGGAACACACACAATACACCACAGCTGCCCTGCGGAGGCGACTGAGGAGGATTTTGGCGCAGGATTTTTCACTGTCTGCTCCTGTGAGATATCTGATGTGTGCATGTAAAACACTACATACATGTATTTTATCATGCACATGTCAATGATCCTATAAAGGAAGAAAGTAGTGAGTGGTGCATTCAGAAGAGCTTAATGCCGCCTATACCAAGCTCTTCTTCTGGCCCAGACTCTGTGTTGACTAAGCATTTCATGTGGATCATGAATTCTATTGATTACGAATGGATAAATGGATTAGTGTTTGGGGTAGGGGAAGTAAGAAATAAGACCAAGCACCAAGACTAGGACAGTATTGAAATCCAAGATGGAAAGTCTTTAGGGTGGCTTTCTGTTGCTGTCGTCAGTGAAGCAATCAACTGGCTTTCAGTAGCCCAGCCAGAGATGCCAGAAGTTCTAAAATTGGAAGGACAGTCCCTCAATAAAGAATCATCCCATTTTGAACTTATTTTCAAGGTCCCATCCAGCACTCATGTAGGCAAAAAAAAAAAAAGTGAAAAAAACCCCTGAAAACGTTAGTTGCTCAGTTGTGTCCAGCTCTTTGCAACCCCATGGTCTATAGCCTGCCAGGCTCCTGTCCATGGAATTCTTCAGGCAAGAATACTGGAGCGGGTCGTCATTCCCTTCTCCAGGGGGTCTTCCCAACCTGAAAGCTTCTGTGTAATTCTCTGAGTAAAGGACCTACTGTATGTAAACAGAGGGCCTTTTGTGTGCTTTTAATCTACCCTGTTTCATCTTTATGCTCATGTGTACCTCCACTTTTCCAGGATCTTGTCTACAGTATGGATTCTTAGTCTCTTGCTTCTCCCAAATCCAATCTGATTCATTGCAAATAGGTGTAAACGTCTGACTAATCATTTTAACTTACCCTGTAGTCATGTCTATTTATATTTAAAATATACATTATTTACTGTAAATTACTTCCCTTTTATTTCTCCTTTATAACTGTATTAAAGTCATGGCATAATACTGCGAATTGTTTCCAAATCCCACTTGTCAGTAGTAATGTTATCTACGGATTTCATTTTGGGAGAAGAAAGGAACATTGAGATGCTCTTCACCAAGGGGTTCAAAGTCAGATGTCCTTGGGGGCCAGGTGGGCCTGTGTGAGGTGACCTGGCAATGATACTACCGGTTGTAGACGTCCTACTCCACCCCAAAGTACCCAAGTTTACAAAGTGTTTAAAGACTGCTGGGCAAACCAAATGTGTCAGCTCTTCACCTCAACCAAGGACTCCCAGGTAGACCTCCATTCAAGAAAACGACGAGCCACTGAAAACCAGGGGATGACCAGAACAGTTCCTGCTTTGCTAATCTGTCTTGAAGCAGCAGTTTTTCTCCAAAGCACTCACCTCATGGAGCATACCTCAGCTTTTCATTCTTGGAAGACATTATTTCATTATAACAAAATGGGGCTAAACTCTACTGTTCGCAATTGCGTTTATGTGGTTGCTAGGTAACCAATTTGCCCCTTGGGTTTTAGAAGCAGCTGAGGGCACCAAATGTCACACTGTAAATCAGATTGGCAAAGGGAGCACAGACATGCTTAAGAAGGGGCGTCCTCCCAAAGGGCAGATTGTAACTGGTTATTGGTGAGATTAAAATATTAGTATCTAAATTGAATTTAAACATTTGGACACACAAACAAGGAGAAGGGCACATATTATATCTACGTTTAAAGGGAATGGGGTAAAAAAAGAAAATATAGTCTTGTTTAATATAGTCTTAAATTAGGTAGTATAATTTAATTCAAAGAAGACTAAGACCCAAATTGCTTATTAATTTATTAATCATTCATGTATTTATCAGCGACAGGGAAGATGTAACTCCTGACTTCCTGCTGGCTTTTATGTGTCAAGCACAATGCTGACGCTTGACTTGCAACACAGCACCTAAATGGCACCAATCTACATGGCAGTTAGTGTCTCGGCTTCCTAAGTAAGAAAAACTCAGTGCAGGAGCCAACCTGAGTTCACCACCAGCTCATGATAAACAGGCCATGCTTTCTGGAGAGCATGACTGGGTTAGGTGTATTTTAGTTGCAGCAAAAGGAACTGGTCTGTAGTATTTCTGTGGATTGATACCTGGTGGAGTTAAGGCATCCTAGATAATCGCATCCCCCTGGTGCAGTGACATGCCAGTGGCAGCTCTTTTGAGGGTGAGTCACTATTCTCTGCCCTGTTGTACACTTGCCGATAAGTGGTGAGGATGAGCTTGTATAAGACATAAAACTGAGAGGTGGTAGAACATATGGGTCAATAGGGGGCATCCTGGGAGACAGACGTTTCAGCTGAATGGATAACACAAATACCAGTGGTTTAACAATGATGATGGTAGTGGGGTGGTTTATAGCATGGACGTCCACAGTGACCCTCAGGGTGGCAGAAAACCAAAACTCTGATCTCAAACGCCTGTGTGTGCTATGAGGAAACACACAACAACAAGGAAAAATAATAGCAGCACTCATGTTCTTGGACCTCCCTCTCTTCTTTTTTAAAGAGTCATTCCTTAGATGACCCCCGGAGGGCCAGGACTCCTCAAGATCTTAAGCACTGGAATCAGGCTGGGTTCAGGCTTGAGCTCTACTACGTAACCATGTGACTAGTAAAATTTCTGAACCTCTGTGTGCCTCTGTTTTTCTAATCCGTAAAATGGAAATGTTATTAGTGTATGTATTTCATGGGATTGTTATGAGGAGATCATTTGTCTAAAGAATTTAGTGTAACTACTACCATTATTAGTCCCAGGAATGGTGGTAATAGACTGGCTTACAGTACCAACATTTCAAATCGTCTCAGGAGGCTTGAGTGGATCTCAAGTGAAGGCCATAAGTCACACAAGCAACATGGGCAATTTGTGGGCCAAATGGAAAGGTTAGGGATTTATGGGACCCAATTCATACCCAGTTCAAGGCACTATCTTACATCTACCTACAAATCTGTTTTCAGGGACCTATTAGCGCCTCACTGTGGTGAAGCATCAAAGGATGGATAACATCACAGGTAGGGGATGGCTTGTACATCTTTGAAGCAGTGGGGAAGACACAGATTGGCAAGGGATACATTAGTTTATGAGGCTCTATTCACATGGCAACTGTCCCCCCTGGGGGCATCATTTACGGAATTGACATAACTGGTGCCCTGGTGGTGGGCCATCTGATACCCCTCCCAGCTCACAGCCTACAGGGCAAGAGATGAGAAGCCTGCCTAAGAAAACAGACAAACTTCCTGCATCTGAATGCCAGAAATCCAAACACTCCCTCTCCAATATCTGTGTTCACTGTGAGGAAATTTACAACAAGAAAAAGGGCCGCCATGCAGACATTCCTGGATTGATTTCTTTAGCAGTCATTCCTTTTGCAGCCGTGAAGGGGGTCCCAAGATGCACTCTAAGTTTTCTCAACTACCTGTTAATCCTTTCCAAAGAAACCCTCCTGAATTCTCCCGGCCTGAGGATGCTCCTTCCCTTCTGATTTCTTGCAGGATCTCAAGGTGGGCATTATAAGAAAGCAATTGAGAACACAGATGTTGCCTTTAGGGAGCACACAATCATAGGGAATTAATAAGGTGCTGTATCACATACTACATTTTGGGCATTTGTTCATATTTATATCCTTTATATAAACTTGAGAATATGTTTCAATGAATTGGGTACAGTCCTCATTTGTTTGTTCATTCTTCAACAATGGCTATTTATTTGAATGCCTACTAGGTGCCAGGCACTATTCTAGGTAGAAGGGGATAGAAAGGTGAGGACAAACCAACAGAGTCCCTGCAATTGGAGCCCAGAGTCCAGTGGAAGAGACATAACACTAATTAATTTTACTCAAAGAAAAGCTTTAATACAAACTGAAAGTGGGGCTGGAAGCATGGAACATACTTATTAGCATAAAAGGGAATCATCTCTAGAGTGTTACTAGAAGGTGTATTTGAAATTAAAAGGATAAGTAAGTAGCCAAAGGGCTGTAAGTGGGGGTGTGTGGGGCTAGAAGGGATTGCACATTTGATTAACTACAACAACAGTCTTTTCAGCCCATCATTGATAATCAGACCATTGGTTCCATTATCAGATTTATATGAGATGTTTCAGTTATCTTTTGTGTAACAAACTATCCTACAACTTGGATGGTAACAAAGGTTCAAGATGATAACAAGGCTTGTAATTACTTCCTAGGGTTTCTGTGGCTCAGAAATCCAGAAAGGGCTCAGCTGGATTGGTTCTAGGGTTCTGGCTTGGGGTCTTGGGGGCAGCTGGAGGATGGATGTAGCTGGGGTGGTGGGGTGGGGACTGGCTGGCCTAGGACCACTTTCTTGCTTTCTCCGTGTGGTCTTAGGGTTTCTCCATGTGGTCTATCTGTGTGGGCTAGTTTGGGCTTCCAAACAGCATGGTGGCCCCAGTGTGGAAGGACAGCAAAACTAAGATTCCCAGGGAACAAAGTGAAAGCTGCTTGGCCTTTTACAGCCTTGTTTCAGAAGTCATCTCTGCATTTTACTGTGCACAAGTGAGTCCCTAGTCCACTTAGACCCAAGAAGATATGATAAAGTCCCCATAACCATGAAAGGAGTATCAAGGTCACATTGAAGAAGACTGCAGGAGATGGTAAATACTGTGGTCATCTGTGTAAAACGCAATACATGGGAGAAGCCAAATTAACATATTTTGGGCTAGACTTCTTAAGAACTAGCTTTAGTACAGAGATTTCCACGAACTAGCTATACTTTGTATTTATTCCCCAGCTCATCATTATAGAGAAAACACGTTTCAAAACACTTGACAGTTTACAAAGTGCTCTTAATTGATCATCATAATAAACGTGCTAATTATTAAGACAAAATATTATCGCCTACACTGTTTAGACAAGAAAAAAAGACCCAACTTTTCACTACAAAAAAGGAGTGCACTCAGGATCTGAATCCAGAATTAAGTGTTCTTTCTTTAGAAATACAACATTTTTCTGAAACATGCACGGCAAATAAAAATTGCTGTGTACAGTCTGATGATCCTCGTATACTCTTTAGGGTACAAAGCACTTGAACAGTCTGTGCCTTTGAATGTTAGCAGCATCATTTATATAAGAATATGAAAAGCCATTGTTTTAAATACCATCCATTATAGACCAAATAGAAAGACTATTTCCAAATTGCTTCCAACATTTTTTGTACTATCTTCTACAAATAATTAAGGGTTAGCAACTTAAAAATTAATTCCAGTGGTAGAGCTATGCATCCTGCTTAATGGATACCATAAATCAATCCCAAGAGATAAAATCTATTTTAAGTACTCTAAAGAAAAGGTGCTATTTCAAAGAAGGCATTGTATTATTTCTCTCTCTTTTCAAAGTAGCAGCCCAGCCCTCATATTCCAACCTCTGAGCTACTTACAGTATCAATGGTGAACATGTTAAAAATGCAAAAAGTGTGACTTTTTCCCAAGATTCATTCCACGCCTGCTGTAGTGGGCTGAAGAATGACAGCTTCTTAAAAGCTATGTGAGGTCCTAATCCCTGCAATCTGTCAATGCACTTTGTTTCAAAAATGGGTCATTGCAAGTTTAATCAAGGTAAGTATCTCAAAAAGAGATCATCCTGGATTATCAAGGCAGACCCTAAATTGAGGGCAAGTGTCCTCAGAAGAGAAAAGCAGAGGGAGATTTGAGACAGAGAGAGGTCTATGTAGAGATGAAGGCAGAGTCTTCAGTGATGAAGCCATGAGCCATGGCAGCCCTGGAGACACCAAAGGCTGGAAGAGGCTTCCTTGGAGCCTCTGGAGGGAGTGCAGCCCTGCCTACACCTTGATTTTGGACTTCTGGCTTCCAGAACTGTCAGGGAATAAATTTCTGTTGTTTTAAACCAGCAACTTTATGGTGAATTTGTTATGGCAGCCCTAAGAAATGAATATCTAGGGAGTAGAGGCCAGGTAGTGGGCCCCACAGTCAGTATTTCAGCAAGCCTCTTGGTGACTGTGATGCTTGCTCAAGGTTGAAAACCACCTGTCAAGGTTGAGAACCGCTGATTCATTGAATAAATGCTTCTATGTATGACTGGCTAAAGATGTGGACACTTTTTTTCCCTGCATGACAGCAGAGGCCTTTCTCAATCTGTGCAGAGACCAAGTGTGGACATTGAGCACTGGGGTAAAGCTGGAGTCTCAGAAGGGAGGTGAACTGCTCTGGGTTAGTTCTCGAAGGCTTCCTTTTTTGGGGTTTGTCTCATTTACAACAAAGATTTCTTTTGCTCTGAAGATGGACAGGGCAAAGTGGCAGGCACTGCAGTTATAGGCAGGTATAATACTTTACTCTTACCATTAAGAGTTCTGCCATCTCATTGGAGAAACAGGATGAGAAGATATAAAGATAAACAATTCCATCTCCAGCTTCACATGGGCATAATGTCTTTGAAATACCTCTCATAACTTATCAAATAAGCAACTCTTCAGGCTACAAGTGTATCTCTAACTGAATTCCTCCTAAGCACTGGGGTGGTATTAAATCAACACTGGCATGCTCTCATTTCTAAAATACTAGATGCTGTTTCCCAATGAATAATGCATTCTGATTCTCTCCCATGCTCTCATTCCTTACAGATTAGTTTGCATATCAAGAACAACTAGATTTTCTAAAAGTCACATCAGAGCAGAAGAATGTTTGCTTGTGGATACACTTTCTAGTTGTTTTTTTTTTTCCAAATTTGAGCATTTGAGGGGACCCTGAGAGAAATCAAGATACATCACAGCCTGTGAAAGAACACACGTTGGCTGATGAGAAGTGATCCTGCTGTTGACTGAAGGTCTGAGCTTCTTGACTGGTTAAAATTCAGGACGAAGGTGCTTCCACCAGCTGTATCTCTTTAATCAAAGTGACACTTGTACCACTGTGATCCCCAGAGTTCTTTGGGGACACACAACCTCCTGGGAGAGGCATGCCCCATGGGTGCCCATGGCCGTGAACGGATGTGCTAGGGGATACGGTCGGGAGATTATGAACAAATGGCACCTCAAGGCTGGCACCCCAGCATAGTATCAAGGCTCAGGCTTCAGACACCAGGCCGCTCGGATTCTGAGCCCTGCGTCTCCACCCAGTGGCTGTGACACTCACAGAGCTTCAGTTTCCTTGGCTGTTACATGGGGCGATAATAGGGGCAACCTCTAAAGGCCATAGTAAGGATTAGTCAAAGCACAGAACACCTAATAACAAAGTCTGGCAGTCCATCTATGTTATTTCTTTTTTCCCTCTCTTCTGCCTCCACCATCCTCTACTTATCATCATCACCATTGCCTCTTCTGCATCACCATCATCACTCATGGTGCGATTCATCTCAAGAGCCTCCCTGTGCACGACTAGCACTTCTCTCACTTTGCCAGCAGGTGAGGATTAGAGAGAGCTCACTTGAAGCCCCTAAGAAAGGGCTTGACTCTTCATAGACACTCAAGAAAAAGTGCTGCTGTGATTAAAAAAATAACTATGACCTGACACAGAGGAGACGGATTTGAAGGGAGGAGATGAGCGAAGCAGCAGAGGAAGAAGGGACTTGGGCTCCTTCTGCGTCTCCTGAAGATGACAGGAGGGAATTAGCTGGCGTGTGACAGATGAAGACCATTGCTCCACTTATGCCATAACCAGACACTGCACGCAGTGTTTATCCTTCTTGCAGTGGTCCAGTGAGGTAGAGAATGCATCACCCCATTTTACAGATCAGGAAACATGTTCAAAATGGTAATACTGGAAATTCCTTGGCTCTCCTGCGGTTAGGTCTGTGCTTTCACTGCTGAGGGCCTGGCTTTGATCCCTAGTCAGGGAACGAAGATCCCACAAGTCATGTAGTGCAGCCAAACAAAACAAATTTGGCTGATTTAATTAATAATCTATTACTTATCTGTTAGTTTTCCATGTGGAAACCATTTGGAATTCTTGTTCCAGCTGACCTCAACTTCTAATAACTACAAGATTCCTACTTATTGCATCAACAGCAGCAGCCTGCTAGTACTACTGACATAGGTCTATATTCTGTCATCTTTGAACAGTGATGGGGCTGAAAGGAAGCTCTGGGAGGACCCTCTGCCCCACCCTTCAATGTGAGAGGGCTGGGGAGAGGGTCTTCCAGAAGAGTAAACCATCACACACTAACTCACACCCCAAGCCTTCAGGAGGTCAAGCTTTGCAGCTGCTGGTACTGTCAGGGGAAGGAAGTCACTCTGAAAGAAAGTAACTTCTAACTATCAAACCTTCCAGGTGTCACTGCTGGAGGGGGTGGCGATATACCTGCCATGCAGAACTCGGGTCTCTAGCTGGTTGTTGGGGTCATGGGCATTTGATGTTCTTTGACTTTTTCTCTCATGGCATGCATACAATTCATCAGCAAATCTGGCAGCTTTGCCTCCCAAATACATGCAGAACCACCCCGTCACTCACCACTACCATGGCGCCTGCCCTGGCTGGATTCACCAGTCTGCCCAAACAGCCTCGTCACTGTTCCCTTACATTTTCCTCCACTTCAGTCTCTTTCCCAGACCCCAGCCAGGGAGGCCCTACAAACTGACAGTCAGGCTGTGGCACTCTGCTGCTCGGAGTCCTCACCGGCTCGCCTTTCTGTGGGAGTAAACCTGGCTCCTTACAATGCCTTACGGATGGAGAGCATCTGCTCCCCCGACTTCTCCCAGACACCTCCACTCCACCCTCCCTGCCTTCTTATAGTCCCTCTCCAACAAGCCAGCATGCCCATGCCTCAGGACCTTTGTTCAAACCACTTCCTCTGTCTGCAATGCTCTTCCTCTAGTGACAGATGTCATTTATCCCTTTCAGGCTGCGCTCACGTCCTGCTTGCCCAAAACACCCTCCTTGACTACTCTGTTGAAAATGTCCCACCGCCATCCTTACACCAGCACCATGCACCCATTTTCAGGCTGGTTTCCTCTTGAACTCTCATCACCTAATATACCCCACATCTTACTTGCTGTTGTTGTTTAGTTGCTAAGCTGCTCTGAGTTTTTGTGATCCCATAGACTGTAGCCCTCCAGGCTCCTCTGTCCGTGGGATTTTTCAGGCAAGAGTGAGTTACCATTCTCTCCTCCAGGGAATCTTCTGGACCCAGGGATGGAACCCATGTCTTATACATTGTCAGGCAGATTCTTTACTACTGCTGCTGCTGCTAAGTCACTTCAGTCGTGCCCGACTCTGTGCGACCCCATAGACGGCAGCCCACCAGGCTCCCCCATCCCTCGGATTCTCCAGGCAAGAACACTGAGTGGGTTGCCATTTCCTTCTCCAATGCAGGAAAGTGAAAAGTGAAAGTGAACTCGCTGTCATGTCCGACTCTTAGTGATCCCATGGACTGCAGCCTACCAGGCTCCTCCGTCCATGAGATTTTCCAGGCCAGAGTACTGGAGTGGGGTGCCATTGCCACTGAGCCACCAGCAAGGATCACATCTTCTTATATACCTCGTTTATTGTTTGTCTTCTTCCACTAGAGGGAGACCTCTACTCCATGAGGTCTGAAGCCCAGCATTAACATGTATTTGTTGAATGAATGAATGCATACATTCAGTATGATGCCTGGACTTGAAGGGAGACATTGCTGCTGTCACAAGCTTGCACCCTCTCCACACAAAACTCTGGGCCAGGGAACAGTGGCCTCGCAGCACCCTGGTTCCTAGTGGATGTAGCATTCCAGTAAACATGACCCTTGCCTCCTAGTATAGCGTCTGGCAGCGGCTTCTAGCAGGAACCCCAGGCAAGATTCTCATGCCACCTCCAGAAAAAGAATTGCTTTGGCTCAGTCCTGAGCCCATCATTCATCATCATCGTAAACCAGCATGTATGCTCGGAAAGTTCCCCCGGCAGTAACTGCGTGTTCCCACAGCCCCTCCCAAAGGCGAGGATAATATTCCCACGAGAACATTTCCTTTCCCAGACTACAGAAGCCAGTGCAGAGCCAAGTGCTCTTGCCCACCCGGAGGCAGCATTTCCATGGGCACACACTTGCCATCAGCTTAGCACCAGCCTGGATGGCCTGTCTCAGGAAATACCACCAGGTGTATCCCTGGGGTCACAACTTTCAGTATCCGTGACACTCTGATTTTGCCTTATGTCCTATAGATGTATTTTTTTCTAGTTGGAATTTTCTCTGGCTCTTGAAAGGGTTGTGGCCCAGGCCTGGGCACCACTCTCCATCCAGGCCAGCCAGAGATCATTTCTCCTCCTTCCCCTAACCCATATGCCCTCCCGTCCTTGAGGGCCAACTCCAGCCTCCCTCCTTCTAGAAGCTTTCTCCCGCCTACATTGAGCTTTTCGTTTTTCTATTTCTAACATAATTTAAAGATGGCACCAATAATTTAGTGTGTAATTGTAGAAGCTCTTACGTTGCTGTTCTTTTACGTATGCTGCATCTATCTCTGAACCCGGCTGTATTTCTGGCATCTTTTGTTGTTTTATATCTCAACTTAGGGGCCAGTCTGGGGACCCTGTGGTCCTGTGTGGAGGCCTGAACCCATTCAGTGACAAAGGCCAAGTGATTCCAGAGCACATGTCTAAGACAAGGTGAGCCTTCCCGTGAAGTCCTTGCTGCGAATTCTTGAGAAACAGCTTCAGAGCTCCAGCAGGGGAACCATGACGATGACAACTGAGGCTCTAGAATCTAATTTGGTTCTCTAAAATCCATGAAATAGCATTCAGAATCCTAGCTCATTGCTTTAAAGCACTTATTTACTCATGGTGATTTTAAGAACACTCATAAATAATACATAATATAAATTATAGGTAATAACTAGCATTCGTTTAATACTTCTACCTTATTAAAACTGTGCTAAGTGGCCTTTGAGATAGAAGCTGCTGTTGAACTTCCTCCGTGCACTCATTCTGTAGATGAGGAAGCCGAGGCTTGCAAAGGGCCAGAAGTTACTAGGCAGCAGAATCGGGATGTGAATTCAGGCTGTTGAAGTCATTCAAAGAAGACAATAGAAGCAATATGCTTAGGGGTGTATGTGAGTAGAGGGTGTTTTTTGGTTCTCACAATAGTTAGGGATGTAGTGGGAGATGGCAATGGACACCAGGCATCCTGTGGTCCATGGGGCCTTATACCATATAGAATTTCCCACACAAATGTTGAAGGACCCCCGGTGGCCAGACTCTGGTGGGAATAATACAACTCTCATCTATTTATGACCATCTGAGTCTTGCACTTGCCTCAAATCTCACAGGTGGACCCCAAATACTCTGGCATACACTCTGCATTCCATCAGGAGGCAGACACTGGGTCAGCAGAGTAGGGCTTTTTAATTTGTACCAAAACCTACCAGTTCTGGAAAATCACGTAACTGAGGGTCTCTGAGGGTCATTTGAGTGGCCAGGAGAAGCAGACCTGTGGCCATCTGCATCTGTGGCTGATGCTTTCGTGGTGACTGAGCTCAGGTAAGGCTTCTCCCCTTGGACAAACTTTGTTCTCTCTCCAGGGTGGTCACACCTGAGCATTTACATATTAACTTAGACATTCTACTATTTTTCTTTTAATTTATTATACTTGAAGTTCATCATTAAAAAAAAAACATGAGGAAACGGGTTAAGACTTTTATGGATATCACAGAGGGGTACTAAAGAATATCTTAGGTATGTATTAGTTTCTCAGGGCCCCTGGGGTCAGATGCAGAAGAGGCCACTCCCACCCTGGGGGTTCTGTCCCCACATATCCAGCCCCACCGGCAGGTGCCACTGCACGATTTGAGTTAGGAGTGAAATCTTCTGCAAGTGAAGAGAGCAAGCTGGGTGCAGTCTGCTAAGAGCCAGGTCACTGATCAGCCCGGGGTCAGCTCTGGTGGGTTTTCCTGGCACCTGCTCAGCAGCAGATGGTGAGAGCAGACCTCCCTTGCTTCAGGGACCCCTGCAAGGAGCCCTCTCCACCAGAGGGAGGATTGTCTGTGTTCTGAGAAACCCAGTAGGCTGCAAGAGCCCCAAAGCTGCGCAGCTGGACAGGGAAGGTACGCGTGACCCAGCTTGTCACCAGGGTGCCTGGAGGGCACACGAGTTCCCTGGCTTTTATCACTTAAGAGAAGCAGCTGGAAATAGATCTGCTGGCACTTCCATCTTGGACTTCCAGCCTCCAGAGCCACAGGAAATAGATCTTGTTGCTTACGCTGCTCAATCTATGGTATTTTGTTATAGGAGCCTGAGCTAAGACAGCTGTTGTGTAATTCTGAGATGAGGAGGAAGCCCCAGCTAGAAGCAAGTGGAAAGGAAAGTACACAAGGAATGAAGATCCCCTTGGATCATGGCCGCATACTGGCTTCAGTCACCCAGCGTGCTGTGGTTACCACTCTGTAGGGCCAAAAGGAAAGCTGGCCTTTCAGACAATTCATCCAGACCCTGGCAGGGTGAGCCCGTGGTGTGAGCTCCTTGAGAGGGAAGCTGCAGTGAGATGGAGAAAACTCTCCACCAAGAAGAAAATACAAAACAGAGGCTGATCCATATACATGCATACATAAATCTGTTTAGATAATTGTGTACAAAGACATTCCCTGAGCTGTTGTTAACAGCTGTCACTTCTGAGTGGCATGACCACGGTGATTTCATCTTAGTATTGCTTATCTGACTTCTAAATTTCTACAACACACATAACGTTTTTCTAATAATATTTTCCTTTAATTAAAAGATAAAAAGCAATCTAGGTGATGCCCAAGTTTGAGAACCAGGTCCCAGAACACAGTTTTCTTAACTTTTCAAGCATTAGAATCAATGCAGACAGTCTGATCCCTGGGTATGGCTGTCAGGGAAGTGGGGGTGGGGGGTGAGTTAATAAGTCTTGAAGTTGGGGGTCCTATTAAGTGACTGCTAACAGTTCCTGTTGGTGATGTTCATTGTGGGAATGGTAATTCCTGATCACATCTTAAAATCACACACTACCTTCGGCAAACTAAAAATCTTTATGGCTGTTCTCATGGATAAAATGAATATATTCATCATGCAAGTGGGACATAAAATCCACTGTACCAGGGTACTGCCTCCCAAGTATATATGTAGATTTTGGGGTACATGGGGCTTCAGAACCTAGTTCCTGGCTTGAGATCAATGTCCACTGCCTGCTGGGAGACCAGAAGGCCACTCAGAGCCCTCATATCTCTGAGCCCACAGACATCACCTGCTTGAAACCGTGTGAAATGACTTAGTCATGGAAAGTATTTTAGCTTCAAACCAAGTATATGAAAATGTTTTGGAGTGCTCTAGGTTTCCTGTATCCCAACTCAGTCACACATGGCCTGTTATCATGAGCCGGAACTCAGAGTGAAATTTGATGGGAAAATTACAAGCATAGCTAAAGGTTTAGAAAATGTCCCAGCTGCCAGCCTCAGATAGAGGCTCCTTCTAGCAAAGTTGACTTTCTTATCACAGAAGAAGGATAAACAAACAGCCATGCTCAGATCCTATTAGTCAAAGCATCACAGAGAGACTCTAGACTTTGATGTCATAGTATCTCTACTAGTGTCTGACTTCAGTGTGTGTGTGTGTGTGTTGGGGGTGTTTGCCACACCTTCGACAAACAGTTCTTGGACCGCAGCAGGGGGTCCAAGAATTCAACTCAGTTCTGACCCTGTTCACTGAGAGACAGCATCTCATTCCACAGCGTGAGGGAGCAGATTTACAAAATTGCTTCTTCCCCCAGTTGCAAACCTAAGTTGCTACCTGTACTTCTGATCAACAGGCTATTAATCAGAGGTTCCCATGATCCTCTCCTTGGGCTCAATTAATTTGTTAGAGCAGTTCACAGAATCCAGAGAAACAGTTACTCGATCACAGTTTATTGTGAAAGGTTGTCAGGAACAGACAGAAAAGATGCAAAGGGAAGGTGCAAGGTGTGGGGAAAGGGCGTGGCCTTCCCACGCTCTCAGAGGGCGCCCTTTCCCCATACCTCCCCATTGTATGGAGGCATTCATATAGCAATGACTGGTTAAATTGCCCACTGCGATTGAATTCCCTCTCCAGCTGCCCTCCCCTCTCCAGAGGTCAGAGGGAGGCACTGAAAGTTCCAGCCTCCTAGTCACAGGGCTGCCTCCACTCTTAACTAGGTCTCACTTTTAGGAGCTGTCCAAAAGTCACCTCCTGGCATGGCAAAGGACTCTCAACAGCTAGGAAATTCCAAGGGACTGGGGAGCTATGAGCCAGGAACCTCAGAGGAAGACCAAATATATATGCGGAAAATATTTTGGTCCTCCAGATAATAAAACGTATATTTTTCTTATGTATCACAATTCAGTACTCTATCTGAATCCAGATGCACGAGGCAAGGTTCCTGGTAGATATGGGGGCCAAGTCATCTTTCCCTGCTGGATGGATCTGGATGACTTAGTTCTCAAACTCAGACCCACCTTGGGAAACTACAAACACTACAGATTGCCGGGCCCTATCCCTTGAAGACTTTAATTCAGAAGTTCTAGTGGAGTCCATAGGCATTAAGGAAAAATCACTCTAGAATAACAACAAGCTAAGTGACACCATGAGGAAGTGACTGGATAAGAAGTCCAAAAGCTGAGACTTTCCCTTGATGAGTCAGTATTTTGCAGAGGAAAAAACGGTGGGGGAGGGGGAAGAATGTGCTGGATTATAAAAGACATAAGGGATGGAAGAGTCAGAGCCATGTGTGGAGCCTGGACTAGATCTCAGTTTAGATAGAACAATTAAGTGTAAAGAACATTTTGGGGTCAACTGGAGAAAATTTAAAAAAAGTTATTTCCTTTTAAAAAACTGGAGATTGTTAACTGAGAGAAACAGGTTTGAAAATAATATGCATGGTACTATCACACTTGGGTTAAAATGGATAAGAAATATATATTTGCCTGGAAAAATAGGTCATACAATAAGGTGTTAAGATTATTAGTGTCTGGGTAGGATGACCATGATGTTTTTAATGTTCTTATTTTTGCTTATCCGACTTTTTTAAATTTCTAAATAAAAGGCTCATGTGATGATTTTGTAACAATGTAATGTTTTATTAATCAATAAGAGGCCATCTGGGTGACTCCGATGCATACTCACCCTTGAGAACGAGCTCTTTCAGCAGTGCTTTCCTGACCTATCTGAGCAACAGAGCGACCTGGAGTGCTGTTAAGTGTGTGTGTTCTCAGGTCCTGCCCTGTAGGATGACGGCTTTTGAGGTGCAGCCTGGGAGGTAGATTTTTCCCAAGTGTCCTGGTGATTCCTCATCAGCCAAGGATGAAGACTCTGCTTTAGACCAGGGCTTCTCCCACTTTTAGAGCACAGGAAGCCCCGGTGATTCTGATTTTGAGTGGCTAGCAATTCCTGGGAGAGTGCATAGGCGACCCAGGCAGAGTGTGGGGCGGCAGGGCGTGGTGGGGGCTGTGGCTGCCCTGATCCAAACAGGCAGCTGCCGCTCAGCTCCTGACATGAGCAAACACTTTCTGGTGTCATCAGGTCTTCCCATTTTTCAAAAGAAGCCAGAAATGCGATTCAGAAAGGAAATCTCCTATTTTCAAAACACTGCACAGGCCAAACAAAACACTTCTGCCAGCTTGATGCAGCCTGGGGCCGTCAGCGCTGCCCTGCTGGCCTCACCCAGAGTAGGAGTCACACCCCGGTCCTGATAATTCCACGCCAGTGAGTCTACGGGGTAAAGGTTACCCGATAATTATTCCTGCTGACACCGATGGCAAAATCCCACACATAACAGAAATTCCTGAATATTCAACTCTCTTGGGTTAGAATGAGCACAGAGAGAATTAACTCCAGCTAGCACTTTGACATGCTGTGTAAACACTGTCCCAAGGCAGATAAAAGAATCAGAAGGCTAAGGTGCCAAGAGGGCAGTTGGTAGGGGCCAGCAGGCATTGTAAGTAAGATGGGCATGTTGAGAACTTCCTCTTATTGGCCCCCCTGTCCACTAAACCCACTTGTAAGTCAGACAGTCTCAACCATGTCTCAAACTCACTGCGAACTAAAGTTCTTGAGATTTGCAAGGAAAAAATATCAAAGCACCACAAGAAAGCTAATTCTGCAGCTCTTAATGAATCCCATTTACATTTTTTCAGCTCTTTGATTTCTGAGCACTATTTAAGGGGGAGGTTTGTTCAGTTCATTTACTTTGGGTTTTTAACTGGCCAGGGTGACAATCCTCAGCAGTATAATTTCCCTCTGTGCCCAAATCAATAAAATGCACCCAAGAGCTAATATCCATTTTGAGCTCCACTGAGGCCCAATACTTGCCAGAATCACAGTGCCTTGGACAGCAGTAAACAACTAGAAGTGAGCTGGGGCCTGCCGCAGGCATTTAGTTCTCAGTGGAGAAACAGAAGCATCTCAGGCTGTCTTCCTGCCAAAGACCCAGCCCTCCAGTTGAGGAATTATGGATGCTGAACCGACCACAGAATTTTCAGGTGATCAAAGAAATGGATGCTATGCCTCCTCTCCCTCACACATAACCTATTTGGATAAGTTCACGGGGCAAATGTTATGGGTTGGTTGACCTAACACCCTTTTCCAAACATATACATTTGTAAGAAAACAACTGTTTAATTTTCCCATCCTCCTTTGCAATCAGGTGGCTGTGTGACACAGTTCTGGCCAATGAAATGTAGGTGGAAATTTATCATAGCAGTGGGCTAAGGATGATATTTCAGGGAATCTTTGGCTTTCTGGATGCAATGGAAAAATGGGATAGACATGACTCCTTCTCCTTCTTTCTACCTTGAATACAGATGTGGTGGTTGGTGCTGAGGCAGCCACCTTGCAATATTGACGGAGAAGATTAAGAGAGTTATGATGAGGCCGACCTTGACATCACTGTGAAGCTGAATGTCACGTGTGCTAAGTTGCTTCAGTCGTGTCCAGCTGTTTGTGACTCTATGGACTGTAGCCTCCAGGCTTCTCTGTCCATGGGATTCTCCAGGCAAGAATCCTGGAGTGGGTTGCCATTCCCTTCTCCAGAGGCTCTTCCTGACCCAGGGATCAAACCCACATCTCTTATGCCTCCTGCATTTGCAGGAGGGTTCTTTACATCTAGCACCACCTGAGAAGCCCATGAAACTCAATAGCAGCTACCAAATAACCCACAAATTACTTAAGCCACAGTGGCTATTCCTATTATAAACATAAAACCCAAATGTATAATTCCTCATAAAATTAGAACAGAAATACAAAATCTTACATGAAGTGCAAGGCCAACCATAGAATGGGGTGCCATATTTCATTGGTACTTAAATTGCAGATTTTTATACATGAGTTTTAGCATCATACTAGATTTCACTTTCACTTTTCACTTCCATGCATTGGAGAAGGAAATGGCAACCCACTTCAGTGTTCTTGCCTGGAGAATCCCAGGGACGGGGGTAACCCCAGTGGGCTGCTGTCTCTGGGGTCGCACAGAGTGGGATACGACTAAAGTGACTTAGCAGCAGCAGCAGCAAAAGAAGAACTTACACAATAAATAGAGTTTCTTTCATCTAAGAAAGCTGTTATTCTTAGCTCCCATCCTGAGGCATGGGAAGAAAGCAGGGTAGTGTCCAGTTGTCTTTGAATAATACCTGCCTCCAACATTCTCTCATCAGAATCTCCATCAGAATCTCATTTCCCTGTGGCCAATGGCCCAATGTTGGTTTATCTAGATGGTTCTGTTGCTGGGTTTGGTCAAGAGAGTGTGGCCACACACCCCTTCTCCACACAGTCTCCTGACTGAGACTGATCAATTCTTGTCACAGGATCACATGTGGCTCTGAATCCAGTATCACTTTACCAGCATGTGCTTATTGAAAATATATATGTCTCCAACTGATTAATCCTCAAAGCCCTATGAGGTAGGTACTACTGTTCACTGTTTTCAGATGAGGCGGCCAAGACCGAGAAAGCCAAAGTGATTGTCCTAGCACCCACATCTACAATGGAGATGCTGGGGCTGCTGCTGTCAAAGCTTATTCTCTATACTGTTACGATAAACTGCATATTGATAACTACTCAAGCACCTTCCGGTGGGGTCCAGGTTAGAAAGAAGTCAATAAAAAGGTGTCTCAGTCCTCTTTCCTTTTCTCAGTCCAAGGGGGCGGGGGAGGTGGTGGTGGTGGTTAGGCATGCCTGGGATGGCAGGGATGATAAGCAGTCACAGATAGTCCACTCGTTTCCCTGTGTTTTCTGCCTCCCTTGTGGTTAGGTTGGGGCCACATGACTAGGACTGGTCACTGGATGGAAATGGAATTGATGTTTCTTTCCTGGGCTGAGGGAAGTAAAAGCCAAATGTCACCTCCGTTCCCCTTCCTCTGTGGTAAGTGACCTTGGAGACCATGGAGGTGTTTTAGATGTGTTAACTACACGATGAAGCAGGGTAGCCCTATTCATATCCCAGATTTCAGTATGAAGAAGTCACTTTATGTTATTAAAACACTGAGACTGTGAGGTTTGTTTACTACTATAGCATAGCTGAGCTTACCCTGCCTAGTAAAATAGGCCTCTGAAACGGGATCAGGCCACCTTGCTTGTAGCAACTTTACAGAAAGGGGGAATTGCGATGTGGACGCTATTGTAATATAGCAGATTCATTTATCACTGGGGCTATTCTGTATCCAAATCATAGAATGCCTTATCTGCCTAATGAGGCAGGCAGTTTCTTAGAGTTAACATGAAGATGTTACTTGCATTACAAAATTTGGCACTGCTTAATGGAAATGATGATCCTCTCTCTAATTTCAACTAATACTTCCAGCTGCTGCCTCTCAAGGATTTTGTAGTTTGGCCCCATATTTTTATAGGGTGAAATGTTTGCAAAATATATGTATAAGCCTCTGCTAACGGATGCAATTTTATGGCCCATTACACTTTCCAAGCGAATGTAGAAACAGTGGGGCTGCCTGAGCTGGGAGTTGGCTGAGATTTGCCAACTGTGTGGTTTTGAACAGGGACCAGAAGAGCCTATTTGAAATAAAAATGTGCGTCGGTGAGTCAATGCTTACTGAGCAAATACTGTGTGCCAGGGCCTTTCTTGGAGGTTGGAGACACAGTAGTAGACAGGCCAAGAGTCCTTGCCTCATGAGATTTGCATCTGATAGATGAAACTGAACTTTGGAAATGACAGGTGGGTTCACTTCAGGGTATTACAGAATCTAGAAGCCAAAAGTGTGTCTGAAGAGAGAGAAATGAAAGCATTCGCTGTTATCCCAAACTGATGCGTGTGAGGCTTTTCACCATCTGGCCCTGCTCACCTGTCCAGCTTTTGTCCACCCGACCCCCACTCCCCCACTGGACTTCGCTGCTGTTCCACTGGCCCATATGCATTTCTCAGGCATCACCAAGCTTTCTCCCCAATGCCTCTGTTTGATGTTCTCTCTGCCTAGAATACACAAGGTGTTGACTCTTGCAAGGAGCCTCCTTGGATCACCTCTGGTTTACCTTCACCCTCTTAGTGATCCCATGCTATCTGTCTATAAATTTGCCTGCTTAACCTTTTCCTTCTAGTCACTGGCATGGAGGAGTTGATAGAGACCTGATGGAATCCAGGCTTCCCATGGGATGAAGGGAGGGGTCAGTGCCTGCTGGGGGCATAGAGCTGACACAGCATACTAAATAAATACATAAATACACGGCATACATAAACAAGTAAATAAATGAATAAATGGAGAATACATGTTATATACATTTTCTCTTCTTAATTAAAAAGACAAAACAACACACACAAATTTGGGCAATATTCCCTAATGAGACATGATATTTCCCTGTTTCCCTTGCAGTTATGTGGTCATGTGATTGATTCTGGTTCATGTGATGTGAGCAGAAGCATGATTTAGGAAGGGAAGGGGCTGGTGGTCCAGAATCTCAATGTGATGGCTGGAGTTCCATCCACTATCTAGAACCCTGAAGGGGCTTGAGGGTGGAAATCATGTTCTTAGATGGCCAAACCTAGCTCCAAATGGCATCCTGAGGCTGCCCTGTATGACCTCTTGATGTTTTTCATGTGAGAAACAAAGTTCTCACTGTTATTTCAGATGGTTTTATGTTACATGTAGCTGAGCTTAACCCTAAATGATGTAGGTAGAGAGGAAGGTTTCAACTGCATCTGTCATATCTTATATCTTCAAAAAAAAAAAACCCAAAAAACCAAATGAGACAAAAATAGAAAAAAAGGGCTGATTATCAGTAACCAGTGGGGGTTAACTTCCTTCACCATTTCTGTATTTTGAGAATCTTAAGAAAACAAAGAAAAGCACAAAGAACAATAGACTAAAAATCTGTATACCCACCTCTGGAACTGCCAACTGTTACCATTTTGTCATATTTGCCTTGTCTTTATTCAAAGAAACAAAACACTACAAATCTAGCTTAAGTCCTTATATCTGCCATCCATTCCCTGTTCTATCCCCATCAACCTTTTCACCAAAAAGAACCACTGTATAGAGTGTGCAAGCTTCCAGTCCATTTCAGGTTATCTTAGCCATATATTTGTTTCCATGAATAATGCATTATATTAGATATATATTGTTAATTTTTAAATAAGTTGCATCATATGGAATACACACTAAAACTGGCTTTCTTGTTTCTGAGCTCTACCTTCACTGAATATATATGTCTATGTATATATATAAAATACACAAACTATTACAGTTTAATATTTATTTAAATTTATCTAACCATTCCCCTATTACCGTAAATTAGACAATTTTCAATTTATTGACTTTTTTCCAAGTTAAGATTAATCTTTTATTTCAACACCCAATATACTCATTATTCTCAGAAAGAAACATAAAAGAATGCAATAGATGTTTATATTATTACATTCTGTGTGTAAAATAGATACATTTTAAAATACATAAACAATATGTTGTTTTACTAGAACTTATACCCACAAGGTGTTACATGAGGCTAATCCATAGCAACTGTTATGATGATCTAAAGATCCAGAAAAAATTAGTAGAACATAGCATATTAACAGGAAAATACCTTTTTAAACAAGCTATTCTTTTTGCATGACATTCTACTGCATGCAAAAATTATTTTTTCCAGCCTTATTGAGGTATAATCAACAAATATAAACTGTATATATTTAAGGTGCAGGATGTGATGTTTTCATATACATATCACCAAGATATGTATATTTCATATACATATCACCATCATAGTCAAGCTGATGAATATATGCAGCAATGGACATCCTCATATATATCTCCTGGTACACACGCATGTTAATTTCCTTCTTGTAGCCTGTTGTTATATAACTGATGAACCAGGAAAAAATCAAAGATATTGTATAATTACTTGAGAAAAGCCATGAAAATTCCTTTTATGATCATGTTATAGACACAATGTGGGAACATGTGGGCTGGGTGATCATATTCTCAGGTGAATTTATAACTTGTTGATCAACTTCACCAAAACAGTATATAACTGATTTCTAGGGAAAGATTTTTGTGGTATGACAGAGATCTAGAAGTTTATTCTATTCTGTAATATCCTAGATATTCATTCATTCATCCATCCAATATTTTAGAATAACACTGTACCAGGGGCCATGGTAGACACTGGACATTGAAGAGTCAGTAGCACTCAGCACAGTTCTTAACACATGGTTGGTATCTAATATTTGTTAGCTGACACTTGAGAGAGATGTGATTGGTACTCTCCCACATTTATAAAGTTGCTGTGACTTTGGTGAAAATTCAGAATGCATGCATATGATATTTTAAGATTTTTAAAAAAGAAGGACTGGGAACACTTGACAATAAGTTGGTTTAATGAGATAAGACATCAAATTCCACAGCATAAAGCTGATTAACTAAAACATATAATTGGCAAATGTAATATCAGGAATAAGCATATGTGTATAGACACACCAACATATACTCAACATATGTATACACTAGTTCTAAGTTTAATAGATCTATTTTGGCAATAATTGTATGAATTATGTACTCAGGTTTCTGGTTGAGCACAAGTTTACCACAAGGTAATGCTTTGAGCTTAGTTAGAAGCCTAAGAACACTAGCTAGATCCTAGGCTGAATTGAGGTGTTTGTACTAACCTCTGGGCAATGGTAAGCAACAGCTCAACTGTTTAATAGGTGTCTACTGCAAATCAAAGTCACTATCAACAGCATACTTATAACTAATTGCAATATCCCAGTTTAAAGAGGAAGTAACTGAGGCTCAGAGAGGTCAAGTAATTTGCCTAAAATCCTGCAAATAATAAGAGATGGAAAAGGAATTCAAACCCAGCCATATTTGGCATCAGAGTCTGAACCATTCCACTATGCCATGTTACCTTCTTACCTATGTAGAAGGACCCACAGTTGGTCCTACCTGAAGAATAATTCCTCATTGCATGACCAATTCTAACACCACAGGATCCATTTTTGAGGAATGGGAAACAAAACCACATGCATTATTTTAAATCACTACTAAGCAAAATAATGTCCCTATGAGATCCAGTAGCACCACAAATTCACGGTCACAGTGCATGCTTTCCTCTCAAGAAACTGCCCAAGAGGAAGGCGTGGATGGGACAGAAAGCCAAGCTTGTCCCGTAGCCCTCTCACGCCCAGTCCTAGTACATTTCAGGGCAAGACAGGGATTTTCAGTCTTTGTTTCATAATCAGTAGTGGCATCTATATCAGATGGTTGTTTCAAAGATAGAACTAATATATGCAAAGCTGCCATGATGTCCACAGCATAGTTGGGACTCAATAAACAGTAGTGGTGACAGAGAAACTGCTGCTGCTGTGAGGGCGCTTCTGGGAAGCAAAGACCTGGGTCTTCTCTGTGGCTCTGGGGGCCACCGGGTGCCTAATGAGCAGCCTGCCCTCCTCTTACTGCCTGGAGGAAGGGGTATACCTTTTCTTTATACCAACTCACCTGTCACTCATCAAACCAAGACCTCAGCGGTTTGCTTCTACTCGAGGGGTACTTTTTGTAATGCATCTTCCCAGAGGGGACATCTTTTTTTCTGATATTTACAGAGTGCCTCATTGGTTAGCTGTGTACTTGAAACTCTTCAAGAGCTCTCATTGAAGCTTCTTCTTGTGTTAGTCATCTGTTTCTCTTTCTGCCCTTTGCTCTTGGTATCAGCATTCTCATTTTCCCTTGAGTTATCCCCAGCTTTTTTCACTTGTAGACCCTGTAGTTCAGGAAGAGCTGATATCACCTTTCCCTCACACCTGGTGCTAGGTGTGGGCATATGACTCAGATTTGGCCACTTAGAATCTACCATACCTGTACACACTCTGATCATTTCAGAGATGGCCACGCAAACTAGGACTTTCAATGGACGTAAGAGTGTGTGTGTGTGTTTGTGAGGGGGGGTGGTTAGGTGGTTGAATTATTAAGATAGTAGGGAAAATGCCAGGCGAACATTGCTATTTGCTGCCATCTTGAGAAAGCCAACATTAGAAAAAGGGGAGTGAGGGAATAGGATGAGAAACATGCCTGACAGTACAATTAGCTCACCTAGATATAGCTATTCTTGAAGTCCTTCTTGGCTTTTTAAATGAATGTACCAAATACACCCAACCCTTTTTCCTGCCTAAATTCACTGGAGCTGGGTTTCTGTCCCTATGAGTCAAAAGTGTCCTAAAATGTCTACTTTGCATCATGGTTGCCTTTCTTTATTCCATCAGTTTGCTTTGCTCTCAGTGTTCTCCAGGGGTAATTTGCTCATCTCTCAGCATTTAGCTCTTTGGTAAGTACTGAATGAGCTTGTTTCTTTCATCTATCCTGAGCCCCATTATGGGTCTGACTTTGATGCAATCATCTGTGAGTTCTCGGAGTCCTCTGGCACAGTTCCTCAGACACAGAAGATACTCATCAGATGTTAGTGGAAAGTTTACAATTTTAAACCCACAAAGATTTGGTTCCAAAGTTGTTGGCTAGGTCGCCATACAGTTCAGACCCTTCTTGCAAAGCCTTACACAGACAACCACAGACCACGTGTTCAGTCCCTTATCTGCCTTAACCCAAGGGGGTCTCAGCACTTCTTTGAACATTAATTTGCTCCTTAATTACGAGACATGATTATTTCTAATTAACCAACCTTCTATGTAATGTAAACAGATCGCAAGTAACTGCACAGCTTTGCCTAGCTTGTTACCTGTCTGAGAGCAGTATGGGAGGCCATTTTTAGCACTTTATCTGAGAGGCTGGGGAATACGCAAAATACTCTGACTTGCATAGATGGAATTCAAGGAACTTAAGGAGATGGAATTTGTCAGCCCTTAATCCCTACCTAGCAAATTAAATTGCTGCTACTTTACATCATGACATCATTTTCAGAATTTGTTGAGATGCAAGAAATTGACTCAAACTCTCTATATGACTCTAAACTCTCATACATATATATGTATGATATGAATGCTACCTGCAAGAAAATGTGGCAGAAAGTAGATATTCTGAATGGGATTCAGCTGGTTTGCAGCAGGTTTCATGAAGCTGTATACTCTTTACATGAGGATAAGTCAGGGTTTGAGAAGAGAGAGGAGGCAAGAATGGGAAACAAAAACATACATGGGAAACATGCATCGTAATGAGATACCTGTCATTCTCTGACGTCATCAGGTGTGTGTGTCGGGGGGGGAAGCATCCGGAGACAGACTAATGGCTCTGTAATAATAATGGAGGAACACACAGCCCAAGGTGTATTCATTAAACTTCTACCTTGAAACAATTCACTGACCCGGATCCTCTCATATCCTGAAGACAGTGTGGATTCCAACTCAGGTGCTCTTCACCCCTTGACAATGCAAAAATGCACAGCCCAGGAAAACTCCAGCATGAGTCCTGTTTTCTACATTAGTTAATCAACTATTAGTGAACACAGCAGCACATACACTGATAGTTGACTTTATCAGCACAGAAAACATGTTTTCTTTGAAGACATAAATAAAAAAATAAGTAACACTCTTTGTCGAAAGCAAGTCCATCTGACAGTTTAGGAACCAATGGAATATGGCCTGAAATCTTCTCAAAGGTTAATGGTTATTCATTTACAGTGATTAAAGGGATACAAACGCTTTACCTTGGATAAAATGTAATTATATTAAATGGGCGTATGGCACACTCTTGATTCTCTCAAAATTCCAGAATCTGCAGGCCAAGGGGTAGGACTAAAACTTTTCTCCACTGAAATCACGTGGGTCTAGTCTTTGCTGTAAGCAATGGCAGCAAGAATGTGCAAGAAGTTGATGTTGTCTACAGAATATCTTAGCACACGCACATCACCTTTTCTCACCCTGCTCTCTGTCCTTGGCACATGGCTTGAATGGACTGCACAAGCCCTCTGACTTTCTGTTGGGTTTGGAGATAGGAAGATATAGGAGCTGAGTGAGATTAGGGTGTCTATCCCCCTGGGTCCCTCCCTTCTGGGTTGCCTATGCTTGCTGTACCCCAGCTGAGGGGCTCTGCTCCTCTGAAGGCGGCCACCACCACAGGACTCCCTCCTTCCAGCTCACTCCCCAGGACCAGCTCTGCTCTTCCTGGTTTGTGGGTTACACCTCTATCCTCTGAATTTCTCCTCTTAAATAGGGTCTTTGTAAAACAGGCCCTCCTACAACTGTCTTAATTTGAGTTTACCATCTGTTTCTTATTGAGATGTGGTTATACACAGCAAGCACGTTCAATATCATTTTTCAGATATTTGCTCAATATCATGGAAAGCTCCAAACACTCTCAAACTGTAATCCTGGAAAAGGTGTCAAAGCCAAGATTAAAATTGGTAATGTAGATGAGCAATTCTATTGCTATGACCACAAACTATGTAGGGAAAGTGATTTTTGAGTTTCATTTCTGCAATATTTCTGTTGATCATTATGCTTACATTAGCAGTCACTACACTCCCAAGAAGGTCATGCTGTGATCCTCTGATCTGTGATTCAGGTATCCAAGGAATTCCAGAATGGAAAACACATCAATTTGCTAAGAGACCTCACAGGAAGGGTCAATTTCCACACATGGGGTCCCTGTGCATTTTGCAAGAGAATATCAAGGGAGGTATTGAAAGGCTGCCCGGTTGGTCCTCAGACAGCTGACTGGTGTGCTGTTAAGTCACTGAGGTCTTGTTGAACTTCATTAAAAACAGAGGTTTATCCCAACAGCAAGGATAATGCTGCTTTTTCAGCGTTGTTTCCTTTTCAAGTTCCAGCGTCTTATGAAAGATGTCTTCTCTGGGTAAGTGGGCTGAACTGTGGCAAGTGGAGATGTTACTTCTGAAAGCTGAGTGGGTATGGGACCCACCAGTAAAGCTCCTTAATGCAGTCAGTGTGACCTCCTCAAAGGAGAGTTCGTCATAATTAGTGGCATCACATGAATATCAAAAGAATTCATAATTATGGGAGCTTCATTAGGTTGTACTACTAAACATGTCCTGAAAATCATTTCTGATGTTGTTTTAATTAAGAATGATGTTGGTGTTGGGAATACTTGACAACTATGGGTTGGTAATCCATGTGAAACTGAACTTTTGACAGTTGCTGAACAGTTGACCAGTTTGTGTGTTTCTCTTTCTTTCTGTTATTTGGTTGGCTCTTATGGTTATCATTCTCGGGAAATGCAACTTCACTCACAGCTGACTGTGTGAAAAAGCAAACCACATACTGTCCTAGTTTTCTAGTTCTAAGTGCCACCAATCTAGTGGATTAAAAGAACAACCATTTATTATCTCACAGTATCTGTGGGTCAGAAGTCTAGGAACAGTAGAGCTCACCTGGGTTTCCTGCTTAGGGTCTCAAAGGGCTGAAATCATGGCAACCCACTCCAGTGTTCTTGCCTGGAGAATCCCAGGGACGGGGGAGCCTGGTGGGCTGCCGTCTATGGAGTCGCACAGAGTCGGACATGACTGAAGTGACTTAGCAGTAGCAAAGAGTTGTGTTTCTCACTGAAGGCTCAGAGGAAGAATCCTTTCCACCTTATTTAGGATGTTGACAGAACTGAGTTCCATCTCATGCTTCCCATTCTACCCAACTCTCTCTTCAAGCCAACAAGTTGAGTCCTTAAACTTTGAAACTCTGTGAACTAATTCCTGCCTTGCCTCTGTAACCTTCTCCTGCTGCCTCATCTCTCTTGTTCTCCTGACTTACTTTTTTTCTTTTAAGGGCTCATATGACTATTTTGATCTCCTAGATAGATTTAGAATAATCTCCCTATGTTAAAGTCAGCTGATTAGTAACCTTAATTGCATTGCAAAAGCAATGTAATTTTTTCTTTGTTTTAATTGGAGGCGAATTACAATATTGTAGTGTTTTTTGCTATACATTGACATGAATCAGCCATGGGTGTACATGTTCCCCATCCTGAACCCCCCTCCCACCTCCCTCCCCATCCCATCCCTCAGGGTCATCCCAGTGCACTAGCCCTGAGCATCCTGTCTCATGCATCAAACCTGGACTGGTGATCTGTTTCACATATGACAGTATACATTTTCAATGCTGTTCTCTCAAATTATCCCACCCTTGCCTTCTCCCACAGAGTCCAAAACATTGTTCTATACATCTGTGTCTCTTTTGCTGTCTCACATACAGGGTTATCGTTAACATCTTTCTAAATTCTATATATATGTGTTAGTATACTGTATTGGTGTTTTTCTTTCTGGCTTTCTTCACTCTGTGTAATAGGCTCTAGTTTCACCCACCTCATTAGAACTGATTCAAATGTATTCTTTTTAATGGCTGAGTAATACTCCATTGTGTATATGTACCACAGCTTTCTTATCCATTCATCTGCTGATGGACATCTAGGTTGCTTCCATGTCCTGGCTATTATAAACAGTGCCGCAATGAACATTGGGGTACACGTGTCTCTTTCAATTCTGGTTTCCTTGGTGTGTATGCCCAGCAGTGGGATTGCTGGGTCATAAGGCAGTTCTATTTCCAGTTTTTTAAGGAAGCTCCACACTGTTCTCCATAGTGGCTGTACTAGTTTGCATTCCCACTAACAGTGTAAGAGGGTTCCCTTTTCTCCACACACTCTCCAGCATTTATTGCTTGTAGACTTTTGGATAGCAGCCATTCTGACCGGCGTGAGATGGTATCTCATTGTGGTTTTGACTTGGATTTCTCTAATAATGAGTGATGTTGAGTATCTTTTCATGTGTTTGTTAGCCATCTGTATGTCTTCTTTGGAGAAATGTCTGTTTAGTTCTTTGGCCCATTTTTTGATTGGGTCATTTATTTTTCTGGAATTGAGCTGCAGGAGTTGCTTGTATATTTTTGAGATTAATTCTTTGTCAGTTGCTTCATTTGCTATTATTTTCTCCCATTCTTAAGGCTGTCTTTTCACCTTGCTTATAGTTTCCTTCGTTGTGCAAAAGCCTTTAAGTTTAATTAGGTCCCATTTGTTTATTTTTGCTTTTATTTCCATTACTCTGGGAGGTGGGTCATAGAAGATCCTGCTGTGATTTATGTCAGAGAGTGTTTTGCCTAAGTTTTACTCTAGGAGTTTTAAGTTTCTGGTCTTACATTTAGATCTTTAATCCACTTTGAGTTTATTTTTGTGTATGGTATTAGAAAGTGTTCTAGTTTCATTCTTTTACAAGTGGTTGACCAGTTTTCCCAGCACCATTTGTTAAAGAGATTGTCTTTTCTCCATTGTATATTCTTCAATATACAATCTTAATTGCAATGTAAGGTTACATAACCACAGGGGTTAAGACCTGAGAGTAGGGCTCATGAAGGCCAGAATTCTGTCTACAACATTGTGATGGTGGATTTTATGTCAACTTGACTGGGCCATAGGGTGCCCAGACATGTCAGCAAACATTGCTCTGGGTGTGTCTATTAGGATGTTTCTGGATGAGGTTAATATTTGAAGCAGTAGACTGAGCAAAGCAGAGTGCCTGCCCCCAAATGGTCTCATCCAATTAGTTGAAGATAAGAAGAATAGTATAGAAAAGAGGACTAGTGAGAGGGAACTCCTCTTGTCTGACTGTTTTGAGCTGGGACATTGGTCTTTCCCAAACACTTTACACTTGAACAGAAACACTGGTGCTTTTTGGACCTCAAGCTGGCTGCCTTTTGGACTAGAACTAAGCACTGGCTCTCCTGCATGCTAACTGCAGATTTTGGGACTTCTAAGCCTCTATATCGGAGAAGGCAATGGCAACCCACTCCAGTACTCTTGCCTGGCAAATCCCATGGATGGAGGAGCCTGGTGGGCTGCAGTCCATGGGGTTGCTAAGAGTCAGATACGACTGAGAGACTTCACTTTCACTTTTCACTTTCATGCATTGGAGAAGGAAATGGCAACCCACTCCAGTGTTCTTGCCCAGGGATGGCGGAGCCTGGTGGGCTGCCATCTATGGGGGGTCGCACAGAGTCTGCCATGACTGAAGTGACTTAGCAGCAGCAGCAGCAGCAAGCCTCTATATGGCTCAGAGGGTAAAGCATCTGCCTGCAAGATGGAAGACCTGGGTTCGGTTCCTGAGACCTGAGTTCGATCCCTGGGTCAGGAAGATCCCCTGGAGAAGAAATGGCAACCCACTCCAGTACTCTTACCTGGAAAATCCCATGGATGGAGAAGCCTGCAGGCTACAGCCCATGGGGTCACAGAGTCGGACATGACTGAGTGACTTCACTTTCACTTTCAAGCCTCTATTAATGTGTGAGCCAATTCCTTGTTTTATCTATCTACCTATCTATCCATCTATCTCCTACTGGTTGTTTTTCTTTGGAGAATCCTTCCTAATAAAAATATGCATAAAATAAAATCCAGTTACCTGCTGACTTTCTTTGGTCCCTAGAAGCATCAAGGTAACTGCAGTTTTGGCCCATTTTCTTATGTGCCAAATGGTAAAAGCTACCATGAGTTTAAAGTCATCTCTTCTACCCTGAAAAAAAAATTCTCAGCTAGATCCTCTATTTTATACTGATGTGTTCATGTGGTATAAGGGAAGATAAGAAAGGAAGCTGTGAAATTCTGGTAAGTTGCCTTTCCACCAAATTCCAGGTCCTTATCTGTAAATAAAAATTCCTTTATCTAGTTTTTGGAGGGGTAAGGCTGAAAAGAAGTGATATGTATGAAACTTATAGTTCTATATCTTGCATGTTATAGATATAGCAAAGCTGGGCACTTATTATTAATAGTAAGTAAGAGAGTGAGGCAGAGGCTACTTGGAAGTTCAAAACACATCTACCAATAGTTCTGATTAGACCCAGGTCTGACAGACCCATGAAAAGGTCTATCACTTTTCATTTGGGTATTATGTCTTCCTTTGGGACCCTAGATGGTCAGTTTCCTACCAAGGGCCTGGCCAAAAGGTGGGTCTTCGTGAGAAGAGTGAGAAGATCCTCCTCCAAAACAAATGAAAATCTAAAAATCTTGGCTAAGATTTATACAATATTTTGGTTCACTCAGCAAAGTCCTTATTTTTTGAGCTTTGGCTCTGTGAAGGAGGCGGGCTAAATCCAGAGGTGGGGTGTGGAGGCATCGAGAGTCAGGAAGTGCCAATAGTGTGGTCCCCACGCTCAGGTTACTCACAAGCTCCCCGCCCCCATTGCTGGTCCTGACAGTCCCAAGGTTAGTTGTTTGCCTGACACTCGGCAACCCTCCCTGGGTTCATTGTCTTGCTCTCAGACCATCTTGCACTCAACCTGGGTCTCTAACCACCACTCTGTGGAGGGGAGCATAACTACACAGGTATCTCATGATGAGCCAGCAGCTCAGAACCAAGAGCTACCCTTCAAAGTGCCCACCATCTCCTGTATGCCAGGCTTGTAGAACATCCTGCTTGTGATAGATTCTGTGGTGTTGCCTCATCTTGGCGGTTGACATGACCCTTGGCATCTTGAAGCCTTTGAGAACTTCATCAGTGAAGAAACCAGTTTGACTTTGTTTCCTTCATTTACTTGACCAAGAAATCCTTTGAATGGTGTCTTCCTCTCCAGCTTCCCTGGTGGCTCAGACGGTTAAGTGTCGGTCTACAATGTGGGAGACCCGGGTTTGATCCCTGGGTCGGTTAGATCCCCTGGAGAAGGAAATGGCAATCCACTCCAGTCAGTACTATTGCTTGGAAAATCCCATGGACGGAGGAACCTGGTAGGCTACAGTACATGGGGTTGCAAAGAGTCAAACACGACTGAGTGATGTGATTTCACTTCACTTCACTTCACTTCTTCCCCTCCAGCTAATTTTTAACTCCAGTTAATTCTCAAACTCATAAACTTACAACAAAATCTTGAAAGATGCTGGTTCCTCTTGCATTTTAACCTTTTAAAAGTTAAATAATCCCTTAAACTTTGGCTACTGTGTGGGGACCAATCACTGGCTAATCCTAAATCTATTCCCAAATCTATTCTCAATTCCCTTCTCTTTAGCCCATCACACATGCATGGGCACACACACACACACACACACATGTATACATATGCACATTCATATACAGATAAATACTGGTTTGTAAGTCATTCTTTCTGTAACTAGGGGTAACCATATGACTCAGTTCTCTTCAGGGCATTGGTTAATGAAAGAGTACCGACGGCTGTGGTAAAGACTTTGCATTCCTAATGAAAAGCTAGACGCTGTCTCCTTACCCTTCTTTCTTCTTCCTTGAACATAGATGTATCTGTGTATATATTAACGGATGTTTAACTAAATATAGATGTTTAGCACCGTGACAAGTCTTGCAGCCACAAGAGAAAGGCCAAAGACTCACAAAGACATTGGCTGTCAGATCACTAAAGCACAAGGAGCAGCCACTCACCTCTCAGCTTCAGGAAATAGGAGAAAAGTCAACCTGAGGCATTTAAGCCACTTTAATTGCTGTTTTGTTACCTGCAGCAAAAAGTGTTCCTGATTGATATTTTACTGGATGAATTTAATGGTTAGCTTCCCGGTTATGGCTTTTCTAACTCTAGAAATGTTTCTTCAGGTGGTAGAAAGAGGCTGCCCTTTTGTAACGCAGCCCGACCTTATCCTTTGATTTGTGATTTAGGACCAGGCACAGCTGAACTGTCTCAGACTATAAGGAAAATCCATGTGGATAGTCATAACCTGGAGCAGCTTCTTAGCCTGAAAAACTCTCAGCCGAAATGGCACTGCAGTTTTTGTTGCTTGCCTGTTGCCTCTCCCATGAGCAATAAAATAAGCATTTCTTATTTAGATGCACAGCCTTGGCTGGGGAACAGCACTGACTATTTACATCAGAGACCATCGAATAAGGGTAAATAAATCTTACTGTGGAGGACAAGCAGGGATACTAAGAAGTAATTATCCCACACCGAGACAGAGGAAATGCAGTCTCCTTAAAGGAAGGTGGGATTTAAGGTCAGAGACACCCAGACTCACATAGTTTCTCTTCTGATTATCTGTGCCAACATCTTTGAGCTTATGTTTCCTCACCAGAAACATGGAGATAATAACACTCAGCATCACCAGAAGGGTGAAGAGGAATGGTGAATGTGGAAGCACCCATCCTGATCTCTCTCCTGGGAAGCAAGACGTGATGGCTCAGTGAAGGAGCAGAGACGTCTGTGATGTGACACCCAGTTGCCAAGGGCACAGGGAGCAGGTGCAGGGTGGAGGACGCCTGAATGTCTTCAGTTACACATCTTGCTGAAATACACCAAGACCGGTAGTGTGGCTATTTTCAAAATCCATCTCTCACTAAATCTCACACGCCTGATGATGACAATGCCATAATAGAAATGTATTCAGGTTGGCAAAAGTAAAGTCCTCAGATTACTTCATGAATATATGGATACTGGTGGAAATTTACGAAGGGGTATCTAGCTTGAACTATTGATGTGTTTCTAAATACTTAACCTTTTAGTGGAAAATGGATTTTTTTAAAAAATAATTTTTAGGATAACTGGTTAGCAATCTTCTTAGGAAATACTTATGAGTAGTTCTTAATTGACTTGAGTCTTTATTGACAACAATTCCTTTAGGGTGAGAGAAATACACAAGTTGATGAGAAACAAAAGTATTATGAAACTAACAACCTCAAACAAGGAGGGAACGCTTCTTGAGGGGACACTATATATTGGGCCCTGGCAAGAACTTACATATATAATCTCATTTAATTCTTATAACAAAACTGCAAGATAAGTAGAGCACAGGTATACCTTACATAAGGGACATATTCTCAAATATCTAAAATAATTGAAAAGGTGCATGATTCAGGACTAATCTTATCAACTGTGGCAAGTGCAGATTTATTTAAAAATGAGCCCTGTCACTGGCAATAAAAAGGAATGAAGTACTGCTACCTGGTACATAAGACACAGCTGAACCTTGGGAACATTTCGCTGAGTGAAACCAGCCAGTCACAACACTCCATGTAGAGTGTGATTCTGTTTAAATGAGATGTCCAGAACAGACAGATCTAGAGAGGAAAAAAGCAGATTTGTGGTTTCCTAGGCCTAGTGAGGGGCGAGGAGCAGGGAATGGAAAATAACTTTTAATGAATTCAGGGTTTCCTTTAGGTATGACAGAAATGTTTTAAAATTGATTGTGGTGATAACTGTACAATTTTGTGAATATACTAAAGACCATTGAATCAAACACTTTAAATGGCTGAATCAGTGAATTCTGTGGGATGTGAACTGATTTCATTGAGTTTATATTAAACCCTGCCATCCACTTTGAAAATTATGTAATCCTTGACAAATGCCTCAAATTTGGGAGATCCCACTGTTCTCAATTTGTGCACAAATGAGATTTCATTAATATTTCCATATCACAGCATTTCAGTTTGTCTAATTCAACACATACAAAAATGCTGCCACAGTGGATAATCATCAATTCAGAATGAGGAAATAAAGGCTCAAATGCACACAGCTGATAAGAGAAGGAGCAGGGTTTGGAATTCTGCTTTGCTGGTTGGCAGAGTTCCCCTCTCCCCTGAAAGATGTAAGGTGATGGCACCATGACCCTCTTGAATATACTGCCATCGAAAAAACACCAATCAGTAGTTGCTAATAGCACAGGCAGTATTTCATCAAGCAAGGGGCTCACAGACTGACATCTATTTTCTCATTGAACCTCCCAGCTTCCCTTTGGAGGCATTACTGTTATCCTCATCTTGCAGAGGAGTTACTCAAAGCTCAGAAGGTAAGACAGCATGTTCAAGGTCTTGCAATTAGTAGAGAAAACATAACTGAAAACCAAGTCTTTGGGACACGGGAGTCAGTGGTCTCAACCCTCATGCTGTGCTCTTGTCAGAACATAGTGATCTTCTTGGTGAGCCGGCAAGTATATCCTCATAATGCATTTCCAGCTGACTCATGAGAAACGGGGGGGAAAAAAAGTTCTCTGAAAACCTTCTGGAGTCCTCTGAAGAGTCTCTGTACCTTTCCCCTCCCTCACTAGTCCTTGGGATGTGGACAGGAGGCCAGCACACTGACGTGAACGGCAGCCAGAGGAGGATGCGCATTACTGGAGCATTTTCAGATAATCGCTGCTGGCCTATAATCTGAAATTACTGAGGTAGGATGGAGTCAAAACCACCACACTAAGAAAGATGCCATCACAAGGCATTAAGCATGTTTCTCATCTAATATCTAATGACAAATAGACCTCAGGAGGCTTTCTGGAAAGAACTCTAAGATAATGGAAGAGACAAAGACCATTTTTGTTCCGTAAAGGCTCTATTTTCTGATTACCATACAAAATTGGTGACATGAAATGCATACAGAGGAGTAAGTGGGTTTGAATGTCTTGAGCAGCATAGCAGTTAAAAAGCATGGCTTGGAGTCACATTGTCTGGGTTATAGTTCTTATTGTTTGAGTGATAGCAGATATTGACATATTAGATTGTTGTTATTAGATTTGGCAACAAATACAGAGAATCCAATGTAACAATGAGTTAAATAAGACAAGTCCGTTACTGTCTTATGTAAAATAATTCTGGAGGTGCAGCCCATGGCTAATATGACATTCCACAAGCAATAGAATCTAATCTCTATCTTTGTACACCTTCCTAGGACATAGTTTCCATTCTCAAAGCCACCTTACAAAGCACAGTGGCTGCATGAGTTCCAGCCATCATATGCTCAGTCCAGGTAGCAAGAGAAATAGGTGGTAGAAGGAGGACAAAAGAAAACTCTTCCCAGCTGACTTGGCTCCCAACTTATCCAGAAATCCACTCATCCCAGAAATTCAGCCCCCTGGCTCACAAGGCTATTTCTAGCTGCAAGGAAGGCTGGTCAGTAGAGCTTGTATCTGGACACACTGTCACTGCAGTATGCTGGGGTCTGTTACTAAAAGCAACCAGAATGGATACTAAGGAAGAGGTCTCTTTCTCCTGGAAAAATTGTTTTCTAACTTTAAGTTTCAGCGTCCTCACTGGAGACATGGAGACAATCACTGCATATCGTTCCTAGGCTGCCTGAGGTGAGCTGCGCGGTGATGCAGAGGAATCCCTTAGCACAGGAGCGCAGGGCCCAGCACAAGCTCCTCTAAGAGGGCGCTCACTGCTAAGCTGAGCTGCGTGCTGCCTGCGCACCCCTGCAGGAGGAGGTTCTGGCCACTACTCGCCCCCTCTAGCTCACCACAGATGAGTCTGACCAATGCCTGCACACGTAGCGTCTCCCCCTAGACTTTAGGTTTGGTCTTCCTAACCGATAGGGCGGGGCTTCGTAACCCTGGCACTAATGGCATTTTGAGTAAAGCAGTCTTAGGCTGTGGGGGTTGTGCCGTGTGCCCTGTCTGCATTCACAGAACATGCTTCCTGGACAGACACGGCGTGGGTCTCTCAGGCATGTTTCAGGGGCAAGGGTCAACATTTCATGCTCAACTACTTCAAACATACTTTTCCAAACTAGTGGAAATCCACCCAGCCACTGTTAAATGATGTGTCACATGCAGAAAGAACCTGATTAACTTAATTTTGCATGTCTAGGTTACTATTCAAGTAGTCACCTCTAGCCCTGGCTTAAGACTTTGGTATGAGCCTATGAGCATGGAATCTCCAAACAGGATGGAAGGTGAAGTTGCAGAATGGAAAAGAGAAACAGAGGAACGGATGGCAAGCAGCTCATTGAGTTTTGATGGCCAAGGGAACAGGACTGTAAGGTCTTCCATTGTTCTGAAAAGTGACCAAGAGATCAATTGCAGAAACATGAGCCCTTGCCTGCCCTCCTCCACAAAGTGGGTATCCCTATTAGCAGCCCATTATTAACCAGGAACACAGCAGATTAAAAATTGGCATATTAACCAAAAGTTTAAAAAAAAAAAAAAGAAAAGAAAAACAGAGCAAGAAGAAAACATTAAAATTCCCCAAACCAAACTTTTAAGAAATTTTTTAAAAGAGCCAGGCTTCTGAATAATAAAATAGCTTTGGGTACTATGATTGGTTTTTAAAAATGCAGCCATAATTAAAGCAAGAAAGCTGAAAGTCTATTAAAATTTTTTCTTTGATACTGGAAAACTCAATTCATGACCTATATTTTATAAGAACATACACTTGAAAGGGATTTTATATGCCCTCTTCCCATTGAACTTAGAATACTGAATCTCTTCCATTTACTTAAGGAGGGAGGTGGTTCTATACATAAATTACTCAGGACTTCTTTTAGAATACTGTTCATATATTAAGGTGGAGTGATTCAAAGGTATTTGTATAGATGGATAGAAGCGGCCGCCCTAGACTCTGCCCTCAGAGGGGATGGGATTCTTACTGCACGGTGCTGCAGTAAAAGCTGGTTTATCAAGCTCTCTGCTGATTATAAATCTTTTGTAACTGACATTTGTGGACTGTCTTGACTGATGGCCAGCATGCCTTATGAATCCTGAAGAGTTCTTGAGCGTTCCCCCTGGACTACCGCTAGGGGGAGGACCTGGCTCCGTTTGAGAAGCCATCGCCTTAACTGCGGGCTGCAGGGTTACCTGACAAGCCAGGCTGTAACCAAGAGCAAGAAGGTTGGGAGTGTTCACTTTCTCCCTCCCACCTTCCGTCTCTTTCTCACCTACTACACACACACACACATGCATATATGCGTGCACACACATACGTACACACTCACACACATGCACACAAGGCAATGCTCCCTAAACTCAGGGTAGCAGATTTCAATAGATCGTAGCATGTTCATGGATGAAGTGGTAAAAGGGCAGTGGATGTTATGGGCAGATGGAGAGGAAATGAAAGGGCATGGGGGTTAGGCAGAATTGAATCCCAGCTTTATCACTAACCAACTGTGTGACTTTGGGGAAGTAAACAACCTCCATGAGCTTGTTTCCTTGATTCTAAAAGAATTGCAAAGATTCCATTAAGAGATAGCATAGAACCTAAACCAGCATCCGCTCCTGGAGACGTTATACAGGTGGCTCTCACGGCTTCTGTCTGAAGGGCCGGCCCTGCTTCCCTCCCCTGCTCCTGGGGAGATGCTGCCTGGCCCTGGCCTTCCCTGCACAGCACTAACGGGGGCTCAGGGTGTGTGCACTGTCTGCCTTCCTTCCTCCTCTGCACACTCACTCCTCTGACTCAGGGTCTACTTCCTGCATCCTTCCCTCCCTGACCCCATCCTTACCGAACACCGGAGGATCTGGCAGTGAACACACTCTTGAGATACTTGTTCAAAGAGGAATAAATTATTAATAAAGGTAATGTTTATTTAAAAATCCAATAAAAAGGGAAGTTTATTGTGATTCACGCTTTCTGCCATTTGGGGCCTTTTGTTCAGTGAACGGAATTTATTGAGGGGTACCATGTGCCTGGAACTCTGCTGAATGCTGACAGTTGAAGATGAAAGGACAATGTGATCCCCTGGGTTTAAGCTTAAGCCATAGAGAGAAAACCAAAGGTAAAATCCAGTTCATACTTGAGGCAAATTTACAAACCTATTCTTCCCTGATAGCTCAGTTGGTAAAGAATCTGTAGTTTATGGCATTACCATAATTCCAAATAGATGGCATTGGTTACAATAATCATGTACCATAAAATGAGTCAATATTTAGTGTTCTCCCATTCATCCTGAGCTCATCACAAAAATCTTATGTGACCTCTTCTTGTCACCTCCACTGTTACCACCCTGGCCCAGGCCATGGTCCTCTAGTGCCTGGAATGCCAACAGGTCCCTACTTCTGCTCTCCACTGAGTAGCACAAGTCATCTATTAACAGTAAAATCAGATTTTACCACTTTCCTGCTTAAAACCACCCAAAGGCTTCCTTAAATTCAAAGTGAAATCTTACAGAGTTCTAACCCAGGAATCTGCAAACTGTTTTCCGTAAATGGTCAATTTACATTAAAGAATGTATATGTTTAATACAGTTTAAATATTTAAACTATTTAACATGTTTAATACATTTAAAATATATATTTAGGTAGTTTATATATACATATTTAGGTAGGTGGTGGTTGTTCAGTTGTTAAGTCTTGTCTGACTCTTTTCAACTCCATGGACTGTAACAGACCACCTCCTGGAGTTTGCTCAAACTCATGTCCATTGAATTGGTGATGCTATCTAACCATCTCATCCTCTGTTGCCGCTTCTCCTCCTGCCCTAAATCTTTCCCATCAAGGTTTTTTCCAATGACTCATCTCTTTTCATCAGGTGACCAAAGCATTGGAGATTCAGCTTCAGCATCAGTCCTTCCAATGAATATTCAGGGTTGTTTTCCTTTTGGATTGACTGGTTTGATCTCCTTACAATCCAAGGGACTCTCAAGAGTCTTCTCCAACACCACAGATTGAAAGCATCAGTTCTTCTGTGGTCAGCCTTCTTGTGGCCCAACTTTCACATCCATACATGACTACTAGAAAAACTATAGCTTTGGCTATATGGACCTTTGTGGGCAAAGTAATGTCTCTGGTTTTCAATAGGCTGTCTAGGTTTGTCTTAGCTTTTCCTCCAAGGAACAAGCGTATTTTAATTTCATGGCTTCAGTCACTGTCCACAGTGATTTTGAAGCCCAAGAAAGTAAAATCTGTCACTGCTTTCACTTTTTCCCCCTTCTATTTGCCCTGAAGTGATGGAACCACATGCCATAATCTTAGTTTTTTGAATGTTGAGTTTTAAGCCAACATTTTCACTCCCCTCTTTCACCCTCAAGAGATATATAAATATATATTTAAACTTAAAAAATTTTGTTTACAAATTTAAAAAATATATTTAGGTGGTATATATTTTTGGCTTTGTGGGACATTCAGTCTCTGTTCCAACTACTACCCAGTTCTAAGAACACCATGTGAAAACAGCCTTTGTCAATGCTTGGAAAAATGGACATGGTTGTATTTCAGTAAAACTTTATTAACTTAAAAAGAAACAGCCAGTGGAACAGATGTGGCCCACGGCCCCCAGTTTGCCGACTCCTGCTGGCCTCTCCTCTGGACCTCACCTGGGGCCCTTTTTGGCTCACATTCTCCCGCCACCATGGCCTCCTGTCTGTCCCACCATCTTCCTTCCTGCCTCAGGCCTTTGCACTTTCTGATCCCTCCACCTGGAAGGACCTTGCTTAGTCTCTAGGCCCTGTGGCTCCTGCATTCACACTGGTCTCCGCTTAAATATCACATCTTTAGAGAGGCCTTCCTTGACCTTGCTGTCATTCTATCACATCACCTGGTTCTATTTTATCCAAAGGACTTAAGTTATCTTGTTTATTCCATTCATTATTAATTATCTTTCTCCTCTAAGTGAAAAGCAAATGTCTTCAGAGTAGAGAGCTAACTAGTCATGGCCAGTACTGAATCTCCAAAACTTAGAACACTGGTTCATAGATGCTGACCAACAAACATCCTTTGAATGATTTGCTGAATGAAGTGTCATCAGGAATTGATTTGAAATAAGACTTTCCCTGAAATTATAACTGTTTAGTGCCATGGTGGGTCTGCCATGATGTTGTATTAATGTAACACTAAGAATTCCTGGACTACGTAGAGTGGATCCTCAGGCATCAGGGATGGATTTCAGTGGTGCTGGAGTCCACCATGCTCGATGCCATAACAACTCAAAGAAGTTTTCTTCTTTATTTTGTAGCTGCTCATCTGATTTTCATTTTAACTGGAAACCCACATTAGAGTTATTCTTTCAAAATGTGGAATGATTACTAAGATTCTGAAGCTACCGATGCCTCTTTACCTTCCCTTAAGTTTTAACCTATTATGCTGTTTTGGTTGAGTTATTTAGTTAATTTTTATTTGATTTTTGATAGCTGATGTCAGAGATCCTTCTCTCTCCCAAGTGGGGAGGGATGACTCTCAGCCTGAGCCTAAAATATACCAAGCAAACAAGTGGGGCAGAGGCTATCAAGGGTTTGTTTTTATGAGTAACTTCCGTGAGCACAGGAGCCAATCCATCCAGTTCCATGGGTTACCCTCAGTGCCTAGAAGATCTGGCATGAATGAGAGTAAGGGTGGGTGATGGGCAGAGGGGAGACAGCCATGCGAGGAAAAAAGACTTCATGGTTAGAGAGAAGAGTGATTTGAAAAGAAAATGGTGTCTATTATGAACTCAGGTGAAGCAAGGGCTACGGATAAAAATGGGAAGAACTGTTTCCCAAGATCCCCGCATTAAAGATACAGCACACAGCTTCACTGGTTGGGTATCCTCTTAACAGAACACAGGGCTCCAGGCAACCTCCTTTGTCTCACCAAGCCCCATGGTCTCTCCAAGGCACCAGTGGAAGAGCAGCGACGGTGTCTCCATCAGAGAGGGGCTGGAGTATAAAGGAGGGAAAAAAGTGCCTATGACAAGGCTGCTGACTGGTTTGGTTTACAGCCCCTGTAGACACCACATGGGGACCCCAGATGTGGATAGGAGCAAGTTGGGAACATTCAGCTCCCATGAGCAAGGTCCAGATAATTCAACAGTTTTGATACATCTTATTCTGGAATTTTCCCTTTGGGAAGATGTCTCTGATTAGCTTATGCAACTCTTTCATAAATTTTGTTTTATGGTCAACTGCACTGGAGTGATTTATATCATAATTCAATCTGAATGGCACTGTGGCCTGTTAATGGGTTGCTGGGCAACTTATCTAAGCTAAGATTCTGATGATGACTCCAGGAGAGGGGTTAGAAGCAATTTCAGTCCTCTTCCTCAACCACACAATCTGGGGAGAAGGTTAGCGTGAGCCAGTTCACAGCTTACAGATATAGCTAGTAAAATGATCGCAAGACTTAAGAGATATTGGGTATAATCCAGAAATACAAATAAATGTCCAACAGTATGCTCATCCATGAAAGGAAAGACTGTTAAATCTTCCTACATGAGTTTAGCTGAGATACCAATATATTACTCTGATTAAAAGTGTCACCCCAACATATATATATAAATGTAATAAGCATATCATTTATCCTATCAATTCCACTTGTATGAATTTACCCAGAAGAAACTGTCACACAAGTAGGAAGAGATGTGTCCTCTCTTGCAGAATTGATTGCAAATAGGGCAAAGTGAAAACAATTTAAGTCAATATAGGATTGGCTAACTAGATGATGGTGGGTCCAAGCATTAGCTGTTTAAAACAATGATGTAACTTGATGCTTATTGACTTACAAAAATGTCCACAGGACTGTGCAGGGTGAAGAACAAGGCACAGAAGAGCGCATAGAGCTCCATTTCCATGGGACAGTGCTGTGTGTGTGCATCACTGTGTTGGAGGGGCCCAGGGGGAGCCCTGGAACCATGCTCCTGGATGGCAACTATGGTTTGCTCCAAATGGTGAGACTGGAGGGCACCTGCACTTTTTCACTTTGGTAAAGCTCTGGGGAAAGTGGAACTGCTTTATCTTTAAAAGAAACTTACTTAAGAAAAAAAAAATAGCTCTGTGCCCAATATGAAGCCCATGGGCAGGCTGGGATTGTTGAGAATGGAAGAACATTTGATGTGAGAGTCTAAACATCAGCAGAGGAAAACTGGACAGCTGGTGAACCAAAGGGCACAGGCAGTGTGGCAACAAGTAAGCAGGTGACCAGAAAAGGGACTTTGCCACCACCAAGCTGAGGGTGCATGCTGAGCGGGGCCTCAAATACCAGCTCTCAGACATCAAACCCTTCTGTATTTAGTCCAAGCTGTTTTAGAAAATACCAACCGCAGAGCAAAGTTGAGCTCCCGAGACAATCATTTTTTGTTCCCAAAGGTCATTTGATTGGCTGGTTCCCTCTGTCTGCCATGATAGAACTTATTTAAACATTAAAGTAACTGAGACTGAAGAACAGAAACTCAGGTGGATGCCAGAGGTAAAATAAAAGATAACTCCCCTCCTGCCCCCAGTCTCCTCACATCACCTCTTCAAGGGAGGCTGGCTTCCCGCCCTCCTGGGATGAGTGGGCCCTATGACTGCACTGCCTCTCCTACCAACTGCAATTCTGATTCGTTTGTTGCTGTCTCCCCACCTGGCTGTCAGGAGGAAATGTGCAGCATCTGGCAAGTCCATGGCTGGATTCTCAGAATTTAGAATAGTGCTGGCACAGAATAGATGCTCAATAAAAATACCAGGTGAAAAAAAAATAAAGGGAGCAAGAGAGGGGCACAGGCCTTGGGCTCTCAGAAGCCAGAAGATGAGGGTTTAGCCACTAATCTCTGCCTCCGTTCAACAGCCTCAAGAAGGGTCAGCATGCAGGTAAGCAATGGGCACCTCTCTAGACTCAGAACACGCACCTCTAGGTCCTGCGGTCCTGTCCTCTCTCTGGAGAACGGCATTCGTCTTTCTCAGTCACACCGTGTGGTGACTAAGATAGTTTCCCCATTACCTCCCTCCCCTGATGGCTCTCAAAGCTGCCTCTCCTGTCTAGGTGGTGGGTGCCCTTCTCCCAGATGCCCCTGCTAACATCAGGGTAGCCAACAGCATGGAGGAAGAACACAGCTGAGGCAGTCCAACAGCTAGCTTCTGGATCTTGTTGGAGGGCTGCTTCTGGGCTGCTACAACCCAGTGGGTGGTCCCAGCTGAGCAGAAGTGTCTCCCCAAAGTCCTCCTGGGGAGAGCATGGAGGATGGATAGCATAGCTCCCTGGATCCAGAGCTGGAGTAACTCCATTGTACGTGTTTTATGTCATTTCCCAGAGTCCTCCCTCCCCAGGGGACTGAGCTCAGAAGTGCTTACCCTGGTAACTGACTTAATGTGGTACCTCAAGTTGGTCAGCTTCTCCTTCCTGCAGCGCTCCCCACTCGCAATCCTGTACCTGTCCGGTAAACCACCTGCCCTCAGTCCTCACCTCAGGGTCTGTTTCTGGAGGAAGCCCTGAACACCAGTCCTCACGGATAACCCTTCTCAATGGTGCCCAGAGGCCCAGTGGTGACAAAACACGGGGGAGCTGGTGCCAGGAGGCACTGTGGGGCTCTGGTGTGTGTCCTCCAGGAACTTCAAGGGTCTCAGCCTCTACCTACCAGCCCCCCTCACACTTGTGAGGCCCTGGCATTGGGCACTCACAGGACATCAGACTCACACAGAGTTCTCGTTGGCTCTGAGGAGCAGCCAGGGTCTGAGTTTGGGTCCCATAAATCAATGCCTTGAGGCTTCACAAAAGGGATATTATTTTCTCTTGATCTTCCTTCATCTAGTAATGATTCCCTAAAACAATACCCTGGAGTTTATGCTGAGCAGCTAGAAATGGCCTCCTGTCTGCACACAGAGATAAATATGGGTGACCTTCTTTGGTGATGGATTTGTGCTGATGGCATCTGGGCACACTGCAACAGGAAAATGATGCTTGGTTGGTTGGGAGATGGATGTTCCTTTACACAAACTGCATGTCTTTCTGCCTTACCTTCCCTAAAGGGTAGCCCGCCAGAATAGTAAGAATAATTGCAGCATTACAGTACACTGGCATTTCTTAAACATTTCCAAGCACTGAGTGAAGCACACTGCCTACGGTAACCAATGCATAGAGCTTTCAGGGTAGGTACTATTCTATACCCACCCTATCTGTCAATACAGACAAGGTGACTGAGGCTTCTAGAAGGTTTGGTAACCTGCTCACAGTCTCACCTTGGTAAGGAGTTGAGCAGAGCGTCAGTCCCAGCTCTAAGCCACAGTGCTATATGTAGGACCAGCTACATAAAATGGGCCCTCCCTGATAGCTCAGTTGGTAAAGAATCCAGCTTCAATATGGGAGACCTGGGTTAGATTCCTGGACCGGGAAGATCTGCTGAAGAAGGGATAGGCTACCCACTCCAGTATTCTGGTCTGGAAAATTCCATGGACTATATAGTCCATGGAGTCACAAAGAGTCGGACATGACTGAGTGACTTTCATTTTTACTTTCACTTTCAGTGCAAAATGAAGATGCAGGGTCCCTTGTTGAACAATTATTAAGAATTTTAAGATGGCGACAACAGATCATTAAATCAAGCGTGGAGCCCTTTGGAGCCTGGTGCTCTGTGAGGCTGTGCAGGTCCCACCCCATGAAGCTGGGTCTGGTTATGTGGATGCAGAAGAAGGTGATGCGAGTGATGATAAGGGCCCCCATGCTTAACATCGTTTAACCCTAGGAACGGAGCAACAGTTCACATTAAATGAAAAGTGACTCAGGCTGCCTGGCTCTTTGGTCAGAAGAGCTGGTTATTTTCTGTCAGGAGTTAACTCAGTTCATCTTACAGACATACACAAATACTTCCTTTTAGCTGGGCCTGCAAAGAGTCCATGTGAGAGAAGGTGGCCACGTACAATATGGTGTCCGAGAAAGAGCCTGTGGCTTGAGGCCAGACGCAGACACTGATTCTAGCTCATCCACCAGCCTTAGCTGGTTCAAGTTCCCAGATCTCTCTGAGAGTCAGCCTTCTCATCTGTATAATGGGAAGAGTGGTACCCACACCTCAGAGCAGAGTGGAGGAAATGATAGTTAGAGAAAGCTCTTGGCACACAGTAGTGCCCCCCCAAATGTGATGATCGTTCAATGGCTGTTTGCACAGGGAAGTTGTGGGTCAGTTGGAAGAGCACATGATTTGAAGGCTGATGCTGTGGGTTGAGTCCTGAACAGTGTACGCACCTGTCATTTATGTGAACTGGGCAAGGTCAGTGAACTCCTGAGGTTTGGGATTCCTCTCTGTGAAATGGATGCAATGTCTCCAGTGCGTAGGATTCCATGAGCCACAGATGAGCAGGACATTGTGGAAACAGAAGAGGAGATCATTTCTCCAGCCTGTCAGAGATTGTTAGGACTTACAAGTAGCTTAGGCTGGGAGGGGACCAGAAAACAGGTCCCACCTTCTGTCCCAGATTTCCACTGTCCTCACAGACACCAGGTACCATCTGCCTGAGCTCTCTCACAGGGTAATCTAAGGGTTTTTTCTGCTGAAACTTTTACACAACATTGTCACATTTTTGACCTCAAATTTGACTGACTCCATATTTCAATTCCTGTTTTATAATCAAACCCAGAGAGTGCAGAAAAAAGAAAACCATGAATCAGGCCAAATTCTGCATAACTGGAAGAAACTATTCCATACAGATATCCAAGTCTTTATGTATTTTTATAAGATAATACCAATCATAAATAGAAGTTTAAGGTGGTTTATGTTTTGCTGGGAATACATTCACGCTAACTGAATTGCTTTGTGCTTTAAGAAATTCAATGTGCATAAAGGATTCCATTTTTTCTCTGAAAATAACGACTTGTATATAAAGCAATAAAATTTGAAATTCTGAAACTTTCAAGAAGGGCACAGTGGGAGAAAAATTGGACATCGTCTAATCACATACACATATAATATACAAAGACATGTACATGCTCACAGCTGCCTCGGATGTAACCACTGTCATTTACATTTAGAACACTTCTCGGGCCCATCTCGAATTCCAGTCACTCACAAACAGGGTCCGGGTACCAAACACAGAAACTGGGAATCACTTTTCTGCTCTGCTCAAACTCCAGTTAACTTGAATAGCTTTCCCCATCAATTTTTCTAACTCATTCTGCAAATCAGCTTGTTTAAGATTTTGTAAACTTCCAACCCAAATTCCAGGGTGTGTCTTGTTGGAAGTCATCTCTCCATCAAAAGCAGCTATTGAGGGGAATGTCTTCCCTGAGCTGATCTGACCCACCTTCACCAGCCTGCTCTCTGACTCTCCAGGCCCATTTTACAGAATGCCTTCAAATCCCAGAAGGGAGAGGGCTGCTCCCACCCCTGGGGTTCTATCTGACTAAGGGCCTGAGGTCTAGCTCCTGGAAGCTGTTGGGAGGTTTTAGGTACCTTGCATACAATTAGTCACCTGGTAGGCTAGGCGGTTGCCATGACAATACTTCCAGAGCCGTGGGTATCTACATGTTATTGATACATTCCATCCATTCGGCAAAGGGAAAAGAACCGGCGGAGCAGCCCCTGAGCATTCCTGTCCTACTGGCCTGAGGAGTGAGAGACTCCTTTGTTACCAGTGTTTGGGCATAATCCAGACACAGCAGCGCTGGCGTTCTTCACTCGGCTTGTTTCCACTCAGTGTATGTGAAAGCTTAAAATTAAAGTCTACCCTTAAAATAGGGATTTTTCTACCTCTCTTCACTTTCAAAAGCATTATGCTCAGGAGTGACTACTTTTGCTGCTGCCACAGAATGCTTTAATTAATATCTATGGGCCAAAAAGGGAGCTCTCAATTCTAAAATTTTCACCGATAGAAAGGTTAAAACTGGGGAAAAGATGACAGGAGTTCCGTAGTAACTTTGAATGATTTCCATAGAGTAGAAACATGTATTGCCAGAGAGGGAAATAAAATGTCTTGACTTTGACCCTTTGAACAAGGACAAAAGTTTTCTCCATCCACATCTTATAAGAAAAGGGGTGAGGGGAAATGTCCTACACATTTCCCTCAAATGGTTCTTATTAAAAGGCAATTATGAAGAGAAATATTAATTGAGGAGCTGCAGTAAGGTCCTTAATTTCCCTCAAAGTCTTGCTGTACACCAAGCTCAGCCTTGGGCCCTCACAAGGGGAGCTAGATATTTACATGGTGTCCAATATCAACCATCGTCGGAGACTGAGACGTTGGTCACCCTTAAAGGCCACCTTTGCACACGAGGGAAGACATTTTCACAGCTTGCAGCACCCCAGTCATGTTCTGAGTTGCAGTTTTCTAGGGCGTGCTTCTGTCCAGGGAAATAATACATCAGTGTTGACACACACCAACAGTAAGTCAGAACAGTGGCGATGAAACAGTCTCCAGCATCCCCAGAGATCACAGTAGGCCACCTCCCAAGCCTTTACGCAAACTGTGAGCCAACTTAACATACCGGTAGGTGACCCCTCCATGACGTGGCCGATGTAGGGGCCTTCCCTGAAGATGGGTCTGTTGTCATTCTGATCAATCACGATGACTTCCAGAGGGACCGGCCCCTCGAGAGTCCTGCCGTTGACATCTACGGTCTCCACAAATAGCTGTTGGAGCAGAGATTGGGGGAGAAAGAAGGCATTCATTCATTAGGAAAATTGAAGTTGGGTTCTCTGGAGAAAGTAGGTTATGTCAGCAATTTTCTGAGCCCTTGGCAATATCCAAATTTTGGTCTCAATTGATAGTCACTGGGACTAGAATAGAAACTAAACATTACAAAATAAAAGACCAAGCTCAGTTCATGCTAGTTCCCCTTGGGAAATTTACAATTAATCAAATCTGCAGAGGAAGTCCACACACACACACACACACAAAAGAAGAAGGAAAACACCAGCAATCAACCATAGCTGAGGAAATGCGCTTACATTGTTTCTGTTTTTTCAATATCATTATGCTTAAAAGGAATGTTATGCTAATAAAAATAACTGACTAAGCAATTATGAACAGAGTATATTAAGAAATAACTGGAAGTGTTTATGGTGGTATTTAGGGGAAATTCAGGTCAGTAAAAATTTGTAGAGAACCTTCCTGAGGCAAGGAAGGAGGGTGTGGGGGTCCTAAGCAGGACCTCAGGGCTCCTGCCCACGAGGCCTTTACAGTCTAGGGGGTGTTTCACAGTTTCCTGGCTTCAGATCCCAAGGATGAAGGAAACAGCATTAAAGCCAGCTGCCTGGTTGCTTGGAAACAAGGAATTACATCTTGGCTTTTCCAGTGAAACACGGGGTCCATGAAACATGGGGTCCCAATGCTATCATTTCTAGGCCTGAGTCTGCCTTGATTTAACTCAGGGGCAACAGTCACACTTCTTAGCTATCAGTGTTGTTCCCCTCTTGGGAACTGATTGAGTAGTTGTATCAGAAAAAGGTGTCTGCAGTCATAATCCTTGGGGGATGGTCTCTGCAATTGGAATCACAGCACATTCTCTCACTAAGTATGTGATCTCGACCCATACAGTTAACCTCTTAGTTTTATCATCTGTAAATGGGTTCATAAAATAATCATTATTAGGAATAATGGTAACCAGCATTACCCAGGGCTTACCGAGGCGCCCTATCACGTTAATTCACTTGAGGTTCACAGTGCCCCTATGAACCATTTGTAAGGAGGGAACAGAGCCAGTTAGACAACAGGTCGGTGGAGTCTGGAGTTGGCCTTGTGAAGTCGGTCTACAGATTTACATGTTTAACCATTACAAACAATGCTTGCAGATCACTTAATGTAATGCCTGTCACATAGCTCATCTCAAGAATATTAGCTATTGCTACTGTTGTTATCAACACTGTTGTCAAAACTAGCCCAAAGTAGGAAAAGAAAAGAGAGACACATTTGTTATATTCTACCCGAATGTGCTGTAAATTGGTTTCACCCTTTGGAAAGTATCGACAACATGGTACCTGTGTGCATTCTCAGTCATGCCCAGCTCTCTGCAACCCCATGGCTCCTCTGTCCATGGGGTTGCCCAGGCAAGGGATCTTCCCGCCCTAGGATTCGGACCCATGTCTCCTGCATTGGCAGGTGGATTCTTCACCACTGAACCCCCTGGGAAGCCCAAATTCATCAAATCTGTGAAGGACTCACACATTTTATTCATCTGGATACCTCTCCTGTTAGTGTTTGAGACATACTGCCCTTATGTACAGGGGAATATTCGTTGGAGTGTTGTTTCTAACAATGAGATAACACTGTGTCCACTAAGCATCCAGCTGAAAGGGATGAATTAAATATTTATGTAGTAAGACACTAAAATACAGCCACTAGATAAAATGGGTGGGCTTGAACCCTGGATGAAAAAGCACAGAGCAGCATGTCCAGGATGCATGTGCTGCAGGTAATGGGGCCACAAAGAGTTAGACACGACCTACTGACGGAACAGTAACAACTGTACGTGTGTGATACACACACACGGGCAGAGTGTGAGAACAGGACACAGGCATGAAGCCAGCTATGTTTGAGTAGAGGAGTGCTTTCATTAATACTGTCTCCTCTTTTCACTAGTAAATTCAAACACACACAGACACACTTTGATTTCTGAGGCAGATAAAATAATGCACACATACCATAGCTAAGAAGAAATTAAATAGGCAGAGCCTTTTAACATCTGCACACAAAAGAGATCTTACAGAGAGTGAAATTTTATGCTGATTTTTAAAGCTACTGTGAGGATACTGCTAAACAAAGAAAATAAAAATCAAGCTTTGGGAGCAATTTCTTCCAATATTGAAGGTCTGGCCTTTTGTCTTCCCAAAATAGCTGAGGACTTGACTTTATTTCAACCAAAAACCTGTCTCTAAAGACACCAGGTAACTTGGATTTGAATCCGAAGCCCCCACAGCCTATAAGATTTGGCTAGTGTCGTAAACCGCAAGTAAGAATAGAATTCACATTTTTGCCAAATTGCCACACTGGGAGGGGCAGACTCTAGATCTCACTTCAACATAATGGAAAGACAGACAGACACTAAGCAGATAAGCTGATTAGGATGAATGCCAAATGTTGAGCTGAATCTTACAAACCAAAGGTATCAACGTGAGAGTATTTTATGTTACAATACTACCCAGAGTTTGACTCCTGAATTTTGTATTGAAAACAATAATGCTAGAAATCAAGGCCTCTGGAACACGATTGAAAAAGAACAAAGTGCTCCTAGGATGCATTTATTAATTTTAGTTTAGTTCAGTTCAGTTCATTCGCTCAGCCGTGTCCGACCTTTGCGACCCTGTGAATCGCAGCACACCAGGCCTCCCTGTCCATCACCAACTCCAGGAGTTCACTCAAACTCATGCCCATCGAGTCAGTGTTGCCATCCAGCCATCTCATCCTCTGTTGTCCTCTTCTCCTCCTGCGCCAAATCCCTCCCAGCATCAGAGTCTTTTCCAATGAGTCAACTCTTTGCTTGAGGTGGCCAAAGTACTGGAGTTTCAGCTTTAGCATCAGTCCTTCCAATGAACACTCAGGACTGATCTTCTTTACAGTGGAATGGTACGATCTCCTTGCAGTCCAAGAGACTCTCAAGAGTCTTCTCCAAAACCACAGTTCAAAAGCATAATTTTAGTTAATTTAACATAAATCCATTGAGGACAGTCCTCAGTCCCGTCCTCCCTTATCCTCAGTGCTATCCTCTCCCGTCCTCAGCCCTGTCCTCCCCTATCCTCAGCCCTGTCCTCCCCTGTCCTCAGCCCTGTCCTCCCTCATCCTTAGCCCCGTCCTCCCTTATCCTTAGCACTGTCCTCCCCCATCCTCAGCCCTGTCCTCCCTTATCCTCAGCCTTGTCCTCCCTCATCCTCAGCCCCGTCCTCCCTTATCCTTAGCCCTGTCCTCCCCCATCCTCAGCCCTGTCCTCCCCTGTCCTCCCCCATCCTCAGCCCTGTCCTCCCCTGTCCTCCCTCATCCTCAGCCCTGTCCTCCCCCATCCTCAGCCCTGTCCTCCCCTGTCCTCCCTCATCCTCAGCCCTGTCCTCCCCCATCCTCAGCCCTGTCCTCCCTCATCCTCAGCCCTGTCCTACCTTATCCTCAGCTCTGACCTCCTTTATCCTTAGCCCTGTCCTCCCCCATCCTCAGCCCTGTCCTGCCCTGTCCTACCTTATCCTCAGCTCTGACCTCCTTTATTCTTAGCCCTGTCCTCCCCTGTCCTCCCTTATCCTCAGCCTTGTCCTCTCCCATCCTCAGCCCTGTCTTCCCCTGTCCTATCTTATCCTCAGCTCCGTACTCCTTTATCCTTAGCCCTGTCCCCCCTGTCCTCCCCCATCCTCAGCCCTGTCCTCCCCTGTCCTCCCTCATCCTCAGCCCTGTCCTCCCCCATCCTCAGCCCTGTCCTCCCTCATCCTCAGCCCTGTCCTACCTTATCCTCAGCTCTGACCTCCTTTATCCTTAGCCCTGTCCTCCCCCATCCTCAGCCCTGTCCTGCCCTGTCCTACCTTATCCTCAGCTCTGACCTCCTTTATTCTTAGCCCTGTCCTCCCCTGTCCTCCCTTATCCTCAGCCTTGTCCTCTCCCATCCTCAGCCCTGTCTTCCCCTGTCCTATCTTATCCTCAGCTCCGTACTCCTTTATCCTTAGCCCTGTCCTCCCCTGTCCTCCCCCATCCTCAGCCCTGTCCTCCCCTGTCCTCCCTCATCCTCAGCCCTGTCCTCCCCCATCCTCAGCCCTGTCCTCCCTCATCCTCAGCCCTGTCCTACCTTATCCTCAGCTCTGACCTCCTTTATCCTTAGCCCTGTCCTCCCCCATCCTCAGCCCTGTCCTGCCCTGTCCTACCTTATCCTCAGCTCTGACCTCCTTTATTCTTAGCCCTGTCCTCCCCTGTCCTCCCTTATCCTCAGCCTTGTCCTCTCCCATCCTCAGCCCTGTCTTCCCCTGTCCTATCTTATCCTCAGCTCCGTACTCCTTTATCCTTAGCCCTGTCCTCCCCTGTCCTCCCCCATCCTCAGCCCTGTCCTCCCCTGTCCTCAGCCATACCATCAACCAGTCCTGTCTATACTGCTTGTTCTACTTCCTGGATCTCTCTCAAATCCACCTTCTTCTCTCCAAATTCATCATCATCTCCAGAGAGTATCTTCTGTGACTTCTTTTCTGGGCCCCTACAATAGGCACGTGATGGTTGGCCTGCACCTAAGAGGTTACTTTGGTGTCTTGCCTTGACTGCCATGGAGTGCTCAGATGAAATGTAATTTCTGGGTGTGTCTGGATGAGATTACCCCTGGATTCTGTGGACTCAGGGAAGTAGACACTCTCCCTAGCACATGTGGGCACCATCGATCCCCTGAGGGCCTACATTGAAAGACGCAGGGGAGGGTGGGATTCGCCCTTCGTCCTCCTGCCTGACTGCAGACTGGGGACCTCCATCCTCTGGTGCTGTCAGGGGTCACACTTCTCAGGCTCCTGGACTTGGACTGGAACCTATACGTGCAGCCTCCCTGGTGCTCAGGCCTTTGGACTTGGACTGGATCACACCACCAGCTTCCTGGGGCTCCAGCTGGCAGACAGCAGATTATGGGCTTTCTCAGCCTCTATAACAGTGTGAGTCAGTTCCTTATAGCAGAATCCTACTGCTTCTGTGTCTCTGGAAAAGGCTGACCAATATAGGCATCGATTGTGTCTTTTCAAAATTTTAATTTATTAATGTCACCCCAGAATGGATACCTTTCAATCACTTCTCATCCCTCATAAGATAAAAGCATGTTCCTTTACTGTGAAGAGTATTTTATAATCTGGCCCAGCCTAATTCTCCAAATTCATTTCACATCACAGGCGAGCCCCTTCATTCCTCATTATCCAGGTATACCAGTCTTTTCTCAGTTCTTCCAACTTATTCTGTTCCTTCCCAACACAGGAATCTTCTCGTGCAGCCCTGCTAGTAAGCACGGGCATCCCATCGGCCATCCTGGTCAGCCCCAACTTGTCCTTCAGATCTCAGCTTAGATGTCATTGGCAGAGAAGATCCTTCATTACCGATTCAGTCTCCCTTGGGTGTCCCTGGTTCATGCTCCCGTGGCACTGGTACCCTGCCCTTATACTTTCCATAACATATAATTGCTTATTTATGTGACAATTTGACTAATGTCTGCCTCTCCAGTCCCATCAAGACAGAGGTGAGGTAGGTGTTCATGCCCTATAGCAAATACCCAAGGCTGAGGTTCAGTGCTCAGCACAGGGCAGTTACTTGATTCAACAGTGATGGCAGAAAGTCCTCTCCAGAGGAGGCAACAGCCCTTTAAGAGACGGGAGCCCAATCTTTTGGTCCCAGCTTTGGACATCTATCCTGTCTTTCCATCTCTGGACAGGAGGTGACAGCTGGTCCCGGGTTTCATGGACCAAAGACCAGTTGACTCTGTGCAGTCGTAATTCATGAACAAGAACCACAATAAACCTGGGCAAACAACACCTAGGTACATCACATTTTGATTACTTTCCTTCTGAAAGAAGGGAACTAACATTTACTTGGTGTCCAATATATGTCTGGGCTTTCTATGCATTGTCTCACTTGGATCAAGACATCCTGGAGAAATACTCATTGCAGCAAAACTCAGAGAAATTTAAGTACCTAATCTGAAAGCTAGTCTGTGATCCAGTTGACTCTACACTTAGATCTGACTTGAAACTTTGTGCTTTCCCTGACTACACCCTTGTCTGCTAAAAGCTCTTTCATGGACTTCCCTTACACTTTTGTTTTATTCTCTTTACTGTGTTATTCACTTAATAGTTTTGCTGAATGTTGATTGTTATGTTTCACTGATGACTTATCCAAAGCAGAATTATCCCTGAATTTAGGGGTGTGGTGAGGTTATTTAAAAATTTTCCTAACACACATGAAAATACACATTAAAACACACTATGAACCTTTGCATATAATGTGACACCCTGCCACATGTGACAGGTTGGGGAATATCATAGCAGTGGCCTAGATACAGCATGCTCCCTTCCGGAATGTCACAGACTTTCTGAAAAGAGAAGAAAAGGCTTGTATCTCTCATAAATGTAGCTCTCAAATGACCATGGTGGATGAAATGGGGAGGTGAATGAAATGCAAGTCACTCTAACTCTGTTTAAGGCAAAAGTACTTTATCCAAGATTGGAGATATGAAGGTACTGCATGGATGTGAACTGATTGTTTCCGCTTCAGGGGCCATGATAGGTGAATACCAGGTCAGTGAGTCTCGTGTTTAGGGGCAGACAGGGCTTGACCTCTAAAAGGGGGAGAAGGTGAAGAAAAAACCACAGGAGCCAAAATGGAAGCTGCGCTGCTAGAATCGCTCTAGTGGAGTGGCATAGGTCCCCCTCGGCCACTGGTCCTGGGAACCCACTTCCTAGGTTCTCTATTCTCCTTCCACATTGTGGGGGTGTCTCCACCAGAAGTGGGAACTATCAAGTCACAACCTGCAAACTGATGACTCTTTGAGCCAATTAACGCGCTGTAATAATGGAGATGGGCTATGCACACACATAGAAAAGAATTCCTTAGAACAACAACACAACATGAACATAATGAGCCAAATTACAAAGCACACTGGCCTTTGGTGTCACAACAAATTATTAACATCTTATCTTTCATTTGGCGCATCCTCTCAGCTCTGTTTATGAAAGACACAATTTATCAAGGGAAAATTTGATGTTGTGATCTAATCCAAAGGGATGAACTGATGAAAAACAAATGCTACAAGGTTTTTTGGGTGAATGCCAAAATGAAGATGCTGGCTCTTAAAACAGTAATTTTTCTATGAAATGACCCTAGTAACAGATGTCAAACTTGGATCAATAGGATAAGAAACAAAGTGTCTGACACACAATCTATGGACTCATGAGTCATTTTGAACTAAAATGATTTAGAAAACATTTCAGTGACCTTTTTGGACTCTGATAATTCTGCTTTGTGCTAAATATTCAAATGAAGTAAGACATATACGATGCAGTAAATTACTTGAGATGATATTATTCAACTTCTGGTTATCAGTGGAATGTGTGTGTGTTTACATGCTTTTTAACCAGATGTTTTTATATCACAGGAAGTGAGAACTTAGGAGCTAGGATTCTAGCATAACGTGATTCAGTTTCTCTTTTGGACACATACATGATGTCCTCTACTCTAATGAGTATGTTCCCTCCAAGTTACCTCTTTGGGACATTAAAACATTTTCTGACATGAATGCTGCTTTGAAATACTTGTACAGGAGCTTCTACTTGGACCAGTTTATAAGTCAAAAAGATGGGCCTTGTTCCTTTCATTCCAGACACCATCTTTTATAATGAGAATAGTTATGTAAAATGATAACTAGAAAGCTTGCTGCATGCAATTCAGTTCAGTTCAGTCGCTCAGTCGTGTCTGATCTTTGCGACCCCATGAATTGCAGCACGCCAGGCCTCCCTGTCCATCACCAGCTCCTGGAGTTCACTCAGACTCATGTCAATCGAGTCAGTCATGCCCTCCAGCCATTTCATCCTCTGTCGTCCCCTTCTCCTCCTGCCCCCAACCCCTCCCAGCATCAGAGTCTTTTCCAGCGAGTCAACTCTTCACATGAGGTGCTGCATGCAATTAGGGATATACAAATATTAGACATAACAATATGTCTAATTTGTTAGGCCTAACAAATATTAGACATAGTCAGTTGTACATGGGGCTGCAAGTTTAGACTTAAAAACTTACACAAAACCTTGAAACACATGTGAAAAATATGATGTTTGGACTTGCCTCCATAGAGGACAGGGATAAAGAAAAGATGGGACTCAATGATTATGAAGGTGCTGTGAAATAAGTACCAGGTTCCATGATAGAGTCTAAACTTGACATGATACTCCTGGAAGGCAGCTGAACCTATGTCTTGAGAACCTCAGGGATGTCCACAACTTTAAACAAAGTTTCATAACAATTTCATGGAGATAAAGAAGCCTACCGAGATTTTGTATAAGTAGGCTACTGTGAGTTTATTTTTACCAGATGATCTCCAAAATTAAGTGCCTTGAGTACAGAAAGAATTGATAGGCAGGTTGATTCCTCCAGTTCCATTCTTCTTTCTCAAGATGGCTTTGGCTATTCGAGGTTTTTTGTGTTTCCATACAAATTGTGAAATTATTTGTTCTAGCTCTGTGAAAAACACCACTGGTATCTTGATAGGAATTGCACTGAATCTGTAGATGGCTTTGGGTAGTATACTCATTGTCACTATATTGATTTTTCCGATCCATGAACATGGTATGTTTCTCCATCTATTAGTGTCCTCTTTGATTTCTTTCATCAGTGTTTTATAATTTTCTATATATAGGGGTCTTTAGTTTCTTTAGGTAGGTATATTCCTAAGTATTTTATTCTTTTCATTGCAATGGTGAATGGAATTGATTCCTTAATTTCTTTTCTACTTTCTCATTATTAGTATATAGGAATGCAAGGGATTTCTGTGTATTGATTTTATATCCTGCAACTTTACTATATTCATTGATTAGCTCTAGTAATTTTCTGGTGGAGTCTTTCGGGTTTTCTATGTAGAGGATCATGTCATCTGCAAACAGTGAGAGCTTTACTTCTTCTTTTCCAATCTGGATTCCTTTTATTTCTTTTTCTGCTCTGATTGCTGTGGCCAAAACTTCCAGAACTATGTTGAATAGTAGCGGTGAAAGTGGGCACCCTTGTCTTGTTCCTGGGTTTTCTATGTAGAGGATCATGTCATCTGCAAACAGTGAGAGTTTTACTTCTTCTTTTCCAATCTGGATTCCTTTTTGGAAAAAAAGAAGTAAAACTCTCACTGTTTCTTTTTCATTTACTTCTGCTCTGATCTTCATGATTTCTTTTCTTCTACTAACCTTTGAATGGATAGAGAAGTTGCAGTACATATATACAATGGAATATTACTCATCCAGAGAAGGGAACTCATTTGAGTCCATTCTAAAGAGGTAAATGAATCTAGAGCCTATTATATAAAGTGAACTAAGTCAGAAAGATAAAAATAAATATCGTATATTAATGCATCTATATGGATCTAGAAAGATGAACCTATTTGCAGAACAGCAATAGACATGCAGACATAAGAGAACAAACTTGTGGACAAAGTGGGGGAAGGAGAGGGAGGGAGGGACCAGTTGAAGGAGCAACATTGAAACGTATATGTTACCATATATAAAATAGCAAATTTCCACTGGCTGAATGACACAGGAAGCTCAAGCCCAGCACTCTGTGACAACCTAGAGGGTAGGATAGGGCGGGAGGTGGGAGGCAGATTCAAGAGGGAGGGGACATATGTTCATCTGTGGCTGATTCACGTTGATATATGGTAGAAACTAACACAGTATTGTAAACAATTATCTTCCAATTTAAAATTTGAAAACAAGGTAAGTATTCTATTTCCAGTATTTCAAAAGCTAATTTTATGACCATGGATGAATAGTTCTATGTGTTGTTATAATATTAGGGAGTCTACATGATATAATAAGGGTAATCTCTGCAAGTCTGAACTGACTATTCTCTTCTGTCAGCCACTATATCTCACAATCCTATACAAGGAAAAATGAATACTTAGGGCAAACTAGAAGGAAAAATGAAAAACAAGGAGAAACATGAGAGAAGGGCAGAGTTGGAAAAGGAAATGGGAATTCCCACACATGTTTTATGGGTTATTTTATGACAACATCTATAAAAATCCACTGCTCCACTGAATCTCTGCCCAACACTCCCCTCCCCCACCACTCCACTGTCCTACTACTCATTAATGTGCTTTATTGAGCACTTTGTCCTAGATAATATTCCTACAGGTGCCTACTATAAAGAAAAAAAAAACCCTCATCTAAGCTTCTCTGTCACACAACCTCCCTTAGAATATCTCTCTTTGGTGGGCTAACTACTATTATTATCTAAACATTTCCAATCTCACGTGGAAATCATAACCTCCCTTATTCATACTTGATTCCAGCTTCTGCTCATATCCTGAATGTAAGGTAAATTTTCCATATCCTCTTCATAATTCCAGCTAATAGGAAATGGAAATGAAGACTAAACTACCTATTGCCCTGTCACATTCATATTACCTTGAAAACATAGAAACTCACCCAATCTCCTGAGCAGAAACTAGCTATTAGTGGTAGGTAGAAGGAGAAAGCAATGGCAACCTGCTCCAGTATTATCGCCTGGAAAATTCCAAGGATGAAGGAGCCTGGTAGGCTGCAGTCCATGGGCTCGCCAAGGGTAAGACATGACTGAGCGACTTCACTTTCACTTTTCCTTTCATGCATTGGAGAAAGAAATGGCAACCCACTCCAGTGTTCTTGCCTGGAGAATCCCAGGGACGGGGGAGCCTGGTGAGCTGCCGTCTATGGGGTCGCACAGAGTCAGACACGACTGAAGCGACTTAGCAGTAGCAGCAGTAGAAATATAAAATGAGAGTACAGTCAATGGATTCAATGGATTGAAAGGAAGAATATGGAAAGCTTTTAAGCCAGGAATTTTAGACTTGGAAATACCAAATGACAATACTAGATTGGGAAACAAAATCAGCAATAGGCATAAGCCTAGAGCAGAGATCTACAGAGTATCCTAAAGTTGACTATGAAGGCCAGTGACAGCTAATGCTCACCAGTTCTGCATTCCATGTGCTGTCATTCATGCAGATCTCACAGGTGTCTTCACTCAACCAGAGTTTACCTTAAAGAAATTGTTTGCTATTTTGATATTACCCATTCTCCTCACATTTCTTGCTCATGAAAGTCAACCTTCTATGATTGTTATTTCAACAAGCTAAAGTTTCACCTCACAGATTCTGCCAGGAATTTTAGACTTGGAAATACCAAATGACAATACTAGATTGGGAAACAAAATCAGCAATAGGCATAAGCCTAGAGCAGAGATCTACAGAGTATCCTAAAGTTGACTATGAAGGCCAGTGACAGCTAATGCTCACCAGTTCTGCATTCCATGTGCTGTCATTCATGCAGATCTCACAGGTGTCTTCACTCAACCAGAGTTTACCTTAAAGAAATTGTTTGCTATTTTGATATTACCCATTCTCCTCACATTTCTTGCTCATGAAAGTCAACCTTCTATGATTGTTATTTCAACAAGCTAAAGTTTCACCTCACAGATTCATTGCTGGAAATTATAAGGTTAGTCTCTCCTCCTTCAGGAAATCACCCAAAAAAAAAAAAAAACCTAGGAAAATGAGTAACAGAGAGTTAAGTTCCACATTTAATAAAATTCAGGGACTTTTATACTTCCAAAACACAATACATGAGAATGGGCTGCCAAATACATTGAAAGTCTAACAGGCAAGACACCCAGCAAGGATGACAAAGCTGTCAGAGCACAGGTCTCCAGGGCCACTGGGACAACCTGAGAGAGTATGAAGCCTGGGTCAAGGAGGAGAAGGGAAGGTAGGGGTAAAGGAGGAATTACTCATATTTTTAGGAAGTTTTCAAAAGGTAGAACAGAGTAGAATACATTATGGATAGCGATGTGGTTGACAATCTCAAGTAGCTGGGAGAAAGAAAACCTCAAAGAATTTACCCACACAACCCTGTATCATAAAGAACTTGTAGTGCAAAATTTCTACAAGCTTCAACCTTATATAATACATGGTGCAGAAACAACTCTACTCATTTAAGGTTGAATAAAGAAGAAATAGGGTTTCCCAGGTGGTATGAGTGGTAATAAACCCACTGCCAATGCAGGAAACATAAGAGACATGGGTTCAATACTTGGGTGGGGAGATCCCCTGGAGGAGGGCATGGCAATCCACTCCAGTATTCTCACCTGGGGAATCCCGTGGACAGAGGACCCTCTCAGGCTATAGTCTATAGTCACAAAGAGTCAGATACAACTGAAGCAACTTAGCACACAAGCATGAAAAGAAGGAATTAAAAGGAATCATTGAATAAATGCCACCAAAACACAACCAAAATGTTTATGGGCTAGGGAGGAAGGAGAGACTGGGGAAACAAATGGCAAAGAATACTCATGGAACAAATAAAAGCAAATTTTAAAACTTAACAAGCTAATTACTTCTGTAAAATAGAAGCTCAAAGCAAAGGTGCAAGAGTTCAAGCAAGACAATCCTTACTAAAATTTCAAAAATTGTGTTTTGCAGAAACTTAGAAATCCATCCTAAAATGTATATGGACTCACAAGGGACCCTGAATAGCCAAAACCATCTTGAAACAGAACAAAGCTGGAAGTCCACACTTTCTGATTTCAAACTTTAAAACTATGATACTAGCATAAACACAGACATTTAGATCAATGGAATAAAACATGGAGCCCAGAAATAAACCCTTACATATATGGTCAAATAATTTTCTACCATTGTGTGAAGATCACTCAATGACAAAAGGAGTCTTCAACGAATGATGTTGAATAAGCTGAGTATCCACATGCATAGGAATGATCCTGGTCTCTTACCTTATACCAAACACAAAAACTAACTCAAAATGGACCAAAGATTTCAATATAAAAGCTAAAACTATTAGAAAAAAAACATAAGGAAGAAAGCTTCATGATGCTGGATTTGGCAATGATTTCTTGACTATGATGCCAAAAGCATATTAACAAAAGCAAAAGAAGATAATATAGACTACATCAAAATTTTAAAATTTTTTGTATCAAAGGACACTGTCAATAGTGTGAAAAGGCAGCACATAGAATGGGATAAAATATTTGCAGATCACGTATCTGATAAAGGGTTGATATCCTGAATATATGAAGGACTCGATGAGAGCAACAACAATTTTTAAAGAGTAATTGAATAAGCATTTCTCCAAAGAAGATATACTATAAGACAATAAACTCATGAAAATATGCTTAACATCACAAATCACTAGGGATCTGTAAATCAAAACCCAATGTGATTCTACTTCATATTCATTTGGATGGCTTTTGTAAAAATAACATAAAACAGTAAGTGTTGGCAAAGATGTGAAGAAATTGGAGCTCTTGGATATTTCTGGTGGGAATGTAAAATGTTGAAGTTGCTGTGGAAAAACAGTATGGCAGTTTCTCAAAAAACTAAACCTAGAATTCTCATATGATCCGGCAATTCCACTTCTGGGTATATACCAAGAGAATCAAAGGCAGGGATGCAAAAAGATATTTGTACACTCATGTTTATAGCAGCATTGTACACAACAGCCAGTATGTGGAAGCAATTCAAGGGTCCTTCAGTGGATGAATGAATAAACCAAATGTGGTATATGCAATCAAGGAAATATTGCTCAGCCTTAAAAAGAAAGGAAAGCTTGACACATGCTACAACATGGATGAACTTTGAAGGCATTATGCTAAGGGAAATAAGCCAGTCACAAAAGGACAAATGCTGTTGGTTTCACTTACATGAGGTACATAGAGTCATCATATTCATAAAGACAGAAGGTAGAACAGTGGTTGCCAGGGGCTGGGGGCAGAGGAGAATGGGGAACTGTTTAACAGGTAGAGTTTCTGTTTAGGAAGATGAAAAAAGTCCTGGAGATGGATGACGATGACGACACAACAATGTGAATGAGCTTAATGGTACTGACTGAACCCATTAAAAATGGTTAAAATGATAAACTTTATGTTATATATATTGACCACATAAAAAAATGACCAGTTATAAATGAAGAAGTTCAATCAATTAAGCAAAAAAGCAGAGGACCAATGCCAAGGCCAGAGTTTCAAATGGTCCTATGAAAGGGATTAGACCAGATTGCAACTAGAGCACTGGAGAGAACCAAGAATTCCCTCTCTAGGGTCTCCCTCATTCTTCCTCTTCAGTGAAGTCCGATTTACATCTCCTCTGTTTGGGAGAACAACCAACTGTCTAGAATCTCTTAGGCTCAGAGATTTGCAAAGGAACATATTGGCTCATATTTGCCCAATTTACTTTCAGCTGTGAAAGTAAAGACATGTGGTGTAAACTTGGCTATTCCCATTATCACTTGGGCTGGGGTGTCGGCGGGGAGACCAGGGGAGCGGTGAAAGTTTATCCAAAAAGAACTGTGAGCGGAGCATGGGGATGTGCCCCAAGTCCACATAACGATGTACCTTCTTTCGCCTTCTCAACTTCCTCTTCTTCTCTCGGCATCCCTTGCTCCTGCTGCAACCCACTTTCTTCAAGACTCTCAGACCTGCATGTTCTCTGATCCACATACATGCCTTAAGTAAAGTGCTCTGCCCTGGGATGAATTTACCTGTCTCAGACCTCTTTTACCAAGGGTCCTGCCTCACCCTCTGCAACTTGAAGCAACTTGTTTGGCTGTTATAACACTGTAAGTTAGTACAGGGTCCTTTAGGGATGACTTCATTTCAGAGGTATTTCTGGATATGATACTTTATTTCTCTGGATATAATACTTTATTTCTCCATGCCATTAACAAGTATATAAGACAGACACTTTTCTATACCCCTCAAATCATGCCATGTAGAAAAAGTGACGTTGGCAAGGGAGTTTGACAAACAAATCACAAAGATACTTGTAGGGCCCAAAAAATTTTTATAAATTTAAAATTATATATGTATAAATCATTCTTACTGAAACCATCTACCATAGTCCTATATCAATTATGTTATTATAGTGAAAGAATAAGACTTCAAAGTAGTAAAACATCTATTATTAAATTAACTACCCAAAAAATGGTTTCCATAGAAAAAGAAACCAAAACAATACAAATTGCATAGAGGAAAGAGTTTGAGCAAATCAAAGCCAGATGATGAAAGCTAAATACTAAAGAAAGAAAGAATGGCACACAGATGGTTCAAGAGCAGAACAGAATCAGCAAAACAAAATTCAGGAACACAGAGACCAATTTATCCTGCTCCCAAGTTTTCAGGAAAGCTAACTAATTGGAAAGATGTCCGTTCTGAACTGCAAACCAGCCAACAAGGGCACTGATATAACTCAGTGGCTAAGAATGTGGGCACTGGAGACAGTGTTGCCTTTGAAGAAGCTGTATAACATTGCAAAATTACTCAATAAGTCTAAATTCATCTTTAAACTCAGGATACTAATACTACATTCATTTGATTGCTGGATGGATAAAGAGGTGATATATGTAAAGGACTTTTTACATTTAGTTAAGACTAAATAATATCTCAGTAATCATTAGCTTCATTATTTGAAAATAATGAGTCAAATTTAGGAAATGACACCCATGGTCACATTATTCTTGAGTATGTATCAGAGTGATCATTTTTTCATCCCCAGTTCTTACCGTATGGTTGCTCTCCCCAAACCAGTCACTTATGTGTATGTGACCACATCAGAGCCTAAAGGATTGTGAATAAAATTTGCATGATTTAATCTAGGTCCATAGGGCTCTGTGGAAGTCAGGTGGATGCTAGTAGGGGAAAGAGTTGTGGAGGGGTTAGGAGCCTGCACTCTGGAACCAGGCTGCTAGGACGCGAGTCAGGCTGTCTACCTCCGAGCGTGTAATGCACACATGACCTCATCAGCATCTGTATCTGTAGATTGCACCTACCTTACAAGGCATATGGAAGGTTTACCTGCCATGAAACATGTGAAGAATCTAAAGTGATGCTGACACATTGTAGGCAGTGACTGATGTCAGCTGTGGTTCAGGGACACGGGCTGCCCCAGGGGGCTCCCTGCTGGAGCGAGTCTGGGAGCAAAGACAGTACCACACAATGGTTTTCCTTTTCACAGAAACACATGGCGTCAATAATCTGTGATCATTAAGTAATGGTCGTCACATCTTGGTGTTTCTTTCCAGGAGATAGAATACACCAAGGAGGAGGAAATGAGATGTCTCACTATGCCTGCTCAGTACCCTTTTGTCTGGAATTGAGATGACGTCCTTCTTCCATGTCAACAACAGACAGGATTTTGTCCTTCAGTGTACTGTCCCGAGAGAGAATAAGGATTTGATGTCCCCCAGCCCACCATTTCTTGGTAGCAATGAAAGGACTCTCTCTCTCTCACACACACACATTCTCCTCACACACACACACACACACACACACACACTCCCTCTAAAGCATTCACTTTGTCAGACCCCCAGGCTTGACTGTGGGGCCAGCAGGAAAATCTATGTCAATCCCCTCAAACAATGACCCACACAGCTCAGGGTCCCCAAGTCCTTGCAAGAATTCCTCTTTCCACACAGGGCTGCAGACCACAATTAATGTCTAATATTGTTCAGCACTATCCTGAGTAGAAATAAAGAGCTGGTGCATGCGTGCATGCCAAGTCACTTTAGTCATGCCCAACTCTTTGTGGCCCCATGGACTGTAGCCCACCAGGCTCCTCTGTCCGTAGGATTCTCCAGGTAAGAATACTGGAGTGGGTTGTCCTGCTCTCCTCCAGGGGATGTTCCTGATTCACAGATCGAACATTGGCAGGTGGGTTCTTTATGAGTAGTGCCACCTGCTGCTGCTGCTAAGTCGCTTTAGTCCTGTCTGACTCTGTGCGACCCCATAGGCGGAAGCCCACCAGGCTCCCCCGTTCCTGGGGTTCTCCAGGCAAGAACACCCGGAAAGCCCAAATAGCTCTTGACTGTATCCTGCAAATTCTGTCTCATGGCAGAGGAACACTTGGCAAAGAAAGCAGAAACCTCCCTACCATGGGCAGTGTCAGAACAACTGGGAGCCTGGAAACCTGAGCTTTAGCCCCACCCTGACTTCAACCCTGTGACATTAGGGGCATCACTTGATCTCTCAGAACCAGTTTTTGGTTTCCTCACCTATTTGGATAAGGGAGTCAATTGTGATTTAATAATAAATAAATATAAATCACCTACATGATCTTCTCATCCTAATACCTGAGATTTAAAGAACTTTTTCAAGGAAGAAGCTTTGAGGGTAGCTCTCTGCAGCATTTTGTGTGGGAAGGTACATCACCATCTCCTCTTTGCACATGTCCTGTTCTGAGTATCTGAGAGGACTCAATCAGCCTTCACAGTAGCAACAAACAAGGACTCTAGTAGAGACGGAGGGCTAGACCTGTGACCCTGACATGCAAATTCCTGCTTTAAGTGTCTTGTATGTGAAAGTTATCACTTCCAAACTGCTTCACAAGGAGGCATTGTTCTCATCTGGAACCCAAATTCCCTTCAACTGAAGTAAGGCCAAAGCATTTATAAACCACAAACATCTAAGGGAGAACAGGAGGAGAATAAATGGGCAACTAAGCACTCACTCCAGCATAGATGGTGTGATTCCCTCATCTTCAGCCTCCTCCCTGCATCCCAGCCTTCCCTTCCAATCTGGGAGCACCATCAAGCATGTCCAAACACCCCTAAGAGACCAGCCCCAAGAGACCACCACCAAAAGAAAGTCAGGAGCTCCCACCTCCTGATTTCTGTCTCCCCGTCCGAGGGCCCACAACTTGCCCCCAAGGAATGACGGCCACCTTTGAAGAGACGCAACCTCTGGCTTCCCTGGCAGCTTAGTCATAAAGAATCTACCTGCCAATGCAGGAGACATGGGTTCCATCCCTGAGTCTGGAAGAGATTCCCTGGAGAAGAAATGGCAATCCACTTCAGGATCCTTGCCTGGAAAATCTTATGGACAGAGGAGCCTAGCAAGGTACAGTCCACAGGGTCTCAAAGAGTCGGACACAACGAAGTGACTCAATAACAACCCCTGTCTGGAACTTTGCTCACCAGGAAAATTGTATTGCAGACAAGCATTCACTTTAGAAAAAGGAAGAAGAATTGGGATCCACGGAGGGAGTGTCTCTCCATTACAATGTCAAACTTTCCTATTAGACAATCCTCCTAAATGAGAGGGGTTTCCTGGATTCTCATAAAACATTCTTATACAAATAAGCTGGTCCAGGATGAAGAAGGGTGGGACAGGGTAGGGCTGGGGTGAGGTGGAGGGTGGTGGGCCTGGTGAAGTAAGCAAAGACAGGTTTGAGAAGCTCACAGGGCAACCAGACCTCCACTGATCAGTCCATTTTGCTATATTTTCAGTTATATTTGTTTTTATCCAATTGTTGATTATAAAAGAAACATTAAGAGGAAAAAATATACTTCAAGCACAAAGCAAAAGTCAGTGGGAAAATATAGCAATTAATATATGTTAGAAGATTAATAGAGACTCTTTGATTCCATCAGAAAATTAAAATTCCACAAATTATGGGTCAAACTTGACTTGCTGTAACTTATTCCCTAACCAAAACAAGCTGGGAGAATGATAATAGAATATGGTAACAGTATTTCTTTCTCAGCTGTCTGAAGGTTAATCAGCTCTCAGGTTTGGAAAATCAGGATTTATGTTTATAAAATCAAATAGCAGCTCCCAGCCTGGATATATCTTTTACCCTAAAAACAAAAAAATATTATTTATAACTTATGTACATTGAAAAATAAGCATTGTTCTATGGTAATAAATACAAAGAATATTTTAATAACTTTATTATCTGTTTGTACAGAAAGGAGAAAAAAGATTCTCAGATCTCATTTCATTTAGGTACACATTTTTTAATTAGGCAACAATTGGGAGGTTTCCCTTTCCTCTAATCCTCTTCTGCCCTCTAGTGGCAATATATTTTATGTATTTTTGTTCCAGCTTTATTGAGGCACTGATAGATAAAAACTGCATGTATCAATATTTAACACATGCAATTTGATGATTTATGTATACATTGTAAAGTAATTACCAAAGTCAACTTAATATGGTTACCTTGTTTTTGGTGTGATGGGAATACAAATTTACCCTTCAAAGTATACAGTATATAATATAAAGTATACCTTGTATATAATATAAAATATATTTTGTTTATGTACTATATACACAAACTTCAAGTATACAGTTCAGCATTAAATATAGTCATCTTTCTGTATATTAGGCTCCCAGAAACTATTTATCTTACAAACTGAAAGTTTGTGCCCTTTGACCAACATCTCATTTTCTCACTCCCACCCCCTGGAACCACTGTTATACTCTCTGGTGCTATGAGCTGTGTTTTTTGAGGTTTGGGGGAAAGGGGCTTGCTTTAGGAATATTTCATTGTTATATTTCCACCACCAGAGTAGAGTAGCTCTGTTTTTGTAACTCTGTAGAGTTAGCTCTGGAGAAGGCACTGGCAGCCCACTCCAGTACTCTTGCCTGGAAAATCCCATGGATGGAGGAGCCTGGTAGGCTGCAGTCCATGGGATCACTAGGAGTCGGACACAATTGAGCGACTTCACTTTCACTTTTCACTTTCTTGCATTGGATAAGGAAATGCCAACCCACTCCAGTATTCTTGCCTGGATAATCCCAGAGATGGGGAAGCCTGGTGGGCTGCCATCTATGGGGTCGCAGAGTCGGACATGACTGAAGCGACTTAGCAGCAGCAGTAGAGTTAGCTTGGTATTTTGTGCCTATTATAAACCTTAAAATCAACTTGATAAACACATTTGACTGTGTAATAAACTACATGATCATTTTAGAATTTAAATATTGTATATTAACTCACAACACCTCTACCTCAAATATTTTCCCAGGAAAACTCCCAGAGAGAAATATTCTAGGAAAAGGACATTAATGTGCTGCTCTAAAGGTTTGGAAAGCAGAGAATATCATGTCCTCTTCTAGAATTCTAAATATGCATCATCACGTTAAAGATCAGTCCCACAGCAGTGACTGCTGCTGCTGCTGCTAAGTCGCTTCAGTCGTGTCCGACTCTGTGCGACCCCATAGACGACAGCCCACCAGGCTCCCCCATCCCTGGGATTCTCCAGGCAAGAACACGAGTGGGTTGCCATTTCCTTCTCCAATGCATGAAAGGGAAAAGTGAAAGTGAAGTCGCTCAGTTGTGTTCAACTCTTAGCGACCCCATGGACTGCAGCCCACCATGCTCCTCCATCCATGGGATTTTCCAGGCAAGAGTACTGGAGTGGGTTTCTCCACAGCAGTGACAGTTTTTGTGATTTCCTAGACTTTGGCATTAAACACTCTTTTTCTGTTAGCTTGCTGGTAAACTCACCTTGGGGAATGTCAGCATTTACATTTTGTTTCTAGCCCATTGTTTTCTCCTGAGAATGTCTAAGAGTTTCCTTCCCTGTTATTCTTCTTCCTTTATCACCCTGATTATTCCCCACTGTATTAACTTCAGTTGTTTCATTTAAGTACTTGATATCAGGTTGCCTAGCTGATGCACACTCCATACCTAGGACTGCAGCAGGCTCTCAAGATCAAATCTTGGAACACCAATCAGCAGTAAGAGGGATCAAACATACACAGGACAACATAGATGGTCTTAAGGGCATTTTACTGAATGGGGGGTAGGGAGGCCACATTCTGTATGATTCCATTTGCATTAGATCTCAAGATGACAGTTATAGAGATGAAGGGAGGAGAGCTTCCCAGGTGGCACTAATGATAAAGAATCCACCTTCCAGTGCGGGAGACATAGGAGATGCATAACTCACCTTGGGGAATGTCAGCATTTACATTTTGTTTCTAGCCCATTGTTTTCTCCTGAGAATGTCTAAGAGTTTCCTTCCCTGTTATTCTTCTTCCTTTATCACCCTGATTATTCCCCACTGTATTAACTTCAGTTGTTTCATTTAAGTACTTGATATCAGGTTGCCTAGCTGATGCACACTCCATACCTAGGACTGCAGCAGGCTCTCAAGATCAAATCTTGGAACACCAATCAGCAGTAAGAGGGATCAAACATACACAGGACAACATAGATGGTCTTAAGGGCATTTTACTGAATGGGGGGTAGGGAGGCCACATTCTGTATGATTCCATTTGCATTAGATCTCAAGATGACAGTTATAGAGATGAAGGGAGGAGAGCTTCCCAGGTGGCACTAATGATAAAGAATCCACCTTCCAGTGCGGGAGACATAGGAGATGCAGGTTTGATCCCTGGGTTGGGGAGATCCCTAGAGAAGGAAATGGCAACCCACTCCAGTATTCTTGCCTGCAGAATCCCATGAGCAGGAGCCTGGTGGATTACAGTCCATGGAGTTGCGAAATGTCAGACACAACTGAAGTGACTTAGCACAAGGGAGGAGACAAAAGTTGTAGCAATAAAACAGGGGTAGGAGTGCCTTCGTGGTGATAAAAAGGACTTGTATTTTGCTTGTAATAGTAGTTATTCAGATCTACATGTATTAGTCCGTTTGGGCTGCTCTAACAAAACACCACTGACGGAGTGGCTTATAAACAGCAAATATTTATTTTTCATAGTTCTGGAGGCTAGAAGGTCCAAGATCAAGGCACAGTAGATCTGGTGGCTGGTAATGATCTCCGGGCTTCCCAGGCAGCTCAGTGGTAAAGAATCTGCCTGTCAATGCAGGAGTTGCTGGTTCGATTCCTGGATTAGGAAGATCTCTTGGAGTAGGAAATGGCAACCGCTTCAGAATTCTTGCCTGGAAAATTCCATGGACAGAGGAGCCCGGCAGACTACAGTCCATGGGGTCGCAAAGAGTCAGACACGACTGAGCATATACACTACAGCAAAGAAATCTTCCACAAAGTCGGACACATTGGACACACACAGTGATCCTGGGTGGCCTTTGCCTGCAGCAGTTCCCCACCAGAGATTGAATCCAGGTTGCAGAGGTAAGAGCACCAAATCCTAACCACTAGACCAGTGGTCAGTGCCAAGTCCCTGGCCATTTGGCTTTGCAGAAAAGAAATCCCCACAAAGACAGAAAGTAGTGAGACGTAGTGTTTATTAGCAGGGAAAAGAGTGCAGCATGTGTGGACAGACACAGGAGCAAACTCAGAGGGCGGGTCCCTAAGCTGCACACTTGTGGCAGTTTGAATCACTTGCGTGGGCATTTCTTCCAGGTTTCCTTTGGCCAATAACTGTGATTTGCCTGGTTCATAGTCCATATTTGGTATATCTCAGGATCCTCCCATATGTGGGCACGCATCTCTTAGGCAAGATAGATTCCACCGCAGAGGCCTATGGGCAGAGCGTCTCTTGACATCACTCCCCTTTGACCTCCAAAGAGACTTTCTGCACTTTCAAAGAGGCCTCCTGACTTTGAGAATGAGAAATATGTGGTCTGGGTATAGCCAAACCTCACCTCTTAATTGTCCTACTGTTCTCTTCTAGGAGGCTTTGTCCACAAGGAATAAATCTACTATTGCTTTATCCTGGTGGCGGGCCATCTACCCCCTGCCTCAGTTATAGCCTGCTTCCTGGTTCACAGATGGCAGGTTTTTCTCTGTGACTTCAAGGGGGATGAGGGTATGGGAATCTCTTAGACCTCTGTGACAGGGCACTCATCCCTTATGAGTAATGGCCTCCCCCAGACCCTACTTCCAAATATCTTAGGGGTTAGGTTTCATAATGAGAATTCTGTAGGGACACATTTAGACCATGTACATGTGATAAAACATCCTAGAATTACACACAAAGACATAGGAAATGAATGAATGCATGGGAAAAGATCATGAAAACACAGCCTGTATCTGGTGAATTCTGCTGTGCCATCCTGGCTTCCACAGTGCATGGCAGTCACCAAGGAAGCCAGCAGAGAGACACAGAAGACCTCTGTGTACAATTTCACAACTGCTTGTGGGCCTATAATTATTTCAAAATAAAAAGTTTTTTACTCAAACTCCACACCAAGGATTTTGCTATATGAATTCTATAAGAGAATAGAATTTGATACCCCAAAATGTGTCTCTTTAGCACATTATTTTCAGTTGTTTATTTTCTAAGAAACAGTAAACATGGACAGACCCTGATAACAAAGAATAAGTTACATTCTTCTAAGAAACATTTGCATTTATAAGAGAAATCTTTATCTGGTACCTCTGTGCCAGAAAGAGGAAGATGGCCAAGTCTCCAGAACACTTATCAATGGAGAAGGAAACTGAGTCAACTCTGCATCACAGACTTATCCTTGCTTACTGTGCTTTTCCAGGTCGCCTCCTATAACTGCCCCCATCCTCAACATCCTCTTTTGTCTTTAGCTGAGGGTGGTATTTAAGGTGAGGGCTTCAGCCACTTTGTTGAGTTAGTGAATTTTCCTGGGTCTTGCCTATGTATACATGCCATTAAACCTTTGTTTCACTTTCTCCTGTTAATCTGTTTCATGTCAATATAATTCTTAGACCATACAGAAGAATCTAGAATGATAGAGGAAAGTTTCTTTCTCCTCAACAATCTCCTTGGAGTTTCCTAAGTTCCTCTAGATTACCAAAAAGAAACAAACAAAAAGAGTAGAGCACTGTATAGTGATAGCTCAGTTCAGTTCAGCTGCTCAGTCGTGTCCCGACTCTTTGTGACCCCATGAATCGCAGCACGCCAGGCCTCCCTGTCCATCACCAACTCCCAGAGTTCACTCAAAGTCACTTCCATAGAGTCAGTGATGCCATCCAGCCATCTCATCCTCGGTCGTCCCCTTCTCCTCCTGCCCCCAATCCCTCCCAGCATCAGAGTCTTTTCCAATGAGTCAACTCTTTGCATGAGGTGGCCAAAGTACTAGAGCTTCAGCTTTAGCCATCATTCCTTCTAAAGAAATCCC
>SJXQ01002987.1:0-48439 GCA_006408695.1 Aepyceros melampus | reverse complement strand
TGTTTCTACTGTTTCCCCATCTATTTCCCATGAAGTGATGGGACCAGATGCCATGATCTTCGTTTTCTGAATGTTGAGCTTTAAGCCAACTTTTTCACTCTCCTCTTTCACTTTCAATAAGAGGCTTTTTAGCTCCTCTTCATTTTATGCCATAAGGGTGGTGTCATCTGCATATCTGAGGTTATTGATATTTCTCCCAGCAATCTTGATTCCAGCTTGTGTTTCTTCCAATCCAGCGTTTCTCATGATGCACTCTGCATGTAAGTTAAATAAACAGGGTGACAATATACAGCCTTGACGTACTCCTTTTCCTTTTGGAAACAGTCTGTTCCATGTCCAGTTCTAACTGTTGCTTCCTGACCTGCATACAGATTTCTCAAGAGGCAGGTCAGGTGGTCTGGTATTCCCATCTCTTTCAGAATTTTCCACAGTTTAATGTGATCCACACAGTCAAAGGCTTTGGCATAGTCAATAAAGCAGAAATAGATGTTTTTCTGGAACTCTCTTGCTTTTTCCATGATCCAGTGGATGTTGGCAATTTGATCTCTGGTTCCTCTGCCTTTTCTAAAACCAGCTTGAACATCAGGGAGTTCACGGATCACATATTGCTGATGTCTGGCTTGGAGAATTTTAGAAGTGTTAAATTATGTTTGGTAGAACATGAATGAAAATGAACATGAAGGCAGGCTTCAACAGTATGTGAACCATGAACTTCTAGATGCTCAAGCTGGATTTAGAAAAGGCAGAATAACCAGAGATCAAATTGCCAATAACTATTAGATCATCAAAAAAGCAAGAGGGTTCCAGAAAAATATCTACTTCTGCTTTATTGACTATGCCAAAGTCTTTGACTCTGTGGACCACAACAAACTCTAGAAAATTCTTAAAGAGATGGGAATACCAGATCACCTGACATACCTCTTGAGAAATCTGTATGCAGGTCAGGAAGCAACAGTTAGAACTGGACACGGAACAACAGACTGGTTCAAAATAGGAAAAGGAGTATGTCAAGGCTGTATATTGTCACCCTGCTCATTTCACTTATATGCAGAGTACATCATGAGAAATGCTGGGCTGGATGAAGCATAAACTGAAATCAAGATTGCCAGGAGAAATATCAATAGCCTCAGATATGCAGATGACACCATCCTTATGACAGAAAGTGATTAGGAACTAAAGAGACCCTTGTTTAAAGTGAAAGAGGAGAGTGAAAAATGCTGGCTTAAAGCTCAACATTCAGAAAACTAAGATCATGGCATCTAGTCCCATCACTTCATGGCAAATACATGGGGAGTCAATGGACACAGTAATAGATTTTATTTTGGGGGGGGTGCCAAAATTACTGCAGATGGTGACTGCAGCCATGAAATTAAAAGATGCTTACTCCTTGGAGGAAAAGTTATGACCAACCTAGACAGCATTTAAAAAGCAGAGACATTATTTTGCCAACAAAGGTCCATCTAGTTAAAGCTATGGTTTTTCTAGTCACATGTACAGATGTGAGAGTTGGACTATAAAGAAAACTGAGCACTGAAGAATTGGGGCTCTTGAACTGTGGCGTTGGAGAAGACTCTTAACAGTCTCTTGTACTGCAACGAGGTCCAATCTGTCCATCCTAAAGGAGATAAAGTCCTGAGTGTTCATTGGAATGACTGATGCTAAAGCTGAAACTCCAAACTTTGGCCACTTGACGTGAAGAGCTGACTTATTTGAAAAGATCATCATGGTGGAAAAGATTGAAGGCAGGAGGAAAAGGGGATGACAGACGATAAGATGGTTGGATGGCATCAATGACTCAATGGACATGAGTTTGAATACAAGACCTTTTAGAACTAACAACCAAAAACAATGGCCTTTTCATTATAGGGGACAGGAATGCAAAAGTAGGAAGTCAAGAAACATCTGGAGTAACAGGTAAATTTGGCCTTGGAATGCAGAATGAACCAGGGCAAAGACTAATAGAGTTTTGCCAAGAAAATGCACTGGTCATAGCAAACATCCTCTTCCAACAACATAAGAGAACTCCAAATGGACATCATCAGATGGTCAACACCGAAATCAGATTGATTATATTCTTTGCAGCCAAAGAGGGAGAAGCTCTATACAGTCAGCAAAAACAAGACCAGGAGCTGACTGTGGCTCAGATCATGAACTCCTTATTGCCAAATTGAGACTTAAATTGAATAAAGTAGGGAAAACCACTAGACCATTCAGGTATGACCTAAATCAAATCCCTTTTGATTATACAATGGAAGTGAGAAATTGATTTAAATGACTAGATTTGATAGAGTGCCTAATATGTGACAATATACAGCCTTGACGTACTCCTTTTCCTATTTGGAACCAGTCTGTTGTTCCATGTCCAGTTCTAACTGTTGCTTCCTGACCTGCATACAGATTTCTCAAGAGGCAGGTCAGGTGGTCTGGTATTTCCATCTCTTTCAGAATTTTCCACAGTTTATTGTGATCCACACAGTCAAAGGCTTTGGCATAGTCAAGAAAGCAGAAATAGATGTTTTTCTGGAACTCTCTTGCTTTTTCCATATTCAACCAGCTGGCCCTAAATGGCTGGCCTTATACTACTAGATTCAGGGAAGTAGGTCTGATTAAAGGGAGCCGAGGTCAAGAAATGGCTTCAGGGTTCAGAAGACACCCCAACTGTGACCACATCTGAATGGACTCCCAGGATCTTCCTAGACATGGGTTCTCACGATTTAAGTTCCTAGACTTCATGATGCCATTACATCAGTGTGTGCTCATCCTCTAGGAAAGTATTATCTATCTAGTCTGCTTAGACTGCAGCCAAATGATTTAAAGTGTATGTTTCTTGGAGTAATGGTTTTTCAAAAGTTAGAAAAAAAAGAGTTCTTCTGTGTGGGTTACCTATTTCATCTTTCTTCCTTAAATCACATACACACAGACACACACAGACACACACACACACATACAAATACCAAAAACCAACAGAGCTTCCCTTCCAACCAACAACAAAATCCCAGGAGACCAAAAACTTTCTCAGGATTTCCTTTAAGTGTTATTTCTGATGAGTTAGGTAAAATGGACACCACCTTCCCAAATAAAGAACTTGATGTATTTTTCATGTCAAAACCAGAAAAAAGAAGATGCTTAATAATCACTCAAAAAATGTGCACTATATTTCTCACCGTTACTTAGCAACCCACTTCCTTTTCTAAGGGAACTGAGAACTCTACAGACATGGTCTGTCTCCATAAAGATGCCTGTCCAAACTTGAGTCAAATATATCTTGCTGAGTTATTATTTTTATCTTTTCACTTAAACATTCCTAATCCTATGTGAGCAATTTTCCAGAAAATAATGGAAACTTCCCTAGCTGTTTTTTTTCTTCCTTCATTTCTTTCATTAACAAATATTAGATGTCCATAAGATTAAGGTTAAAAGATTCTTCTTTCTTGGAAGAAAAGCTATGATAAAACTAGACAGTGTATTAAAGAGCAGAGACATCTCTTTGCCAACAAAGGTCCATATAGTCAAAGTTATGGTTTTTCTAGTAGTCATGTACAGATGTGAGAATTGGACCATAAAGAAGGCTGAGCATCGAAGAATTGATGCTTTCAAACTGTAGTGCTGCAGAAAACTCTTGAGAGTCCCTTGGAAAGCAAGGAGATCAAACCAGTCAATCTTAAAGAAAATCAATCCTGAGTATTCATTGGAAGGACTGGTGCTGAAGCTGAAGCTCCAATGCTTTGGCCACCTGATGTGAAGAGCCAACTCATTGGAAAAGACCTTGATGCTGGGAAAGATTAAGGTCAGGAGGAGAAGGGGGCAACAGAAGATGAGATGGTTGGATGGCATCATCCGTGACTCGATGGACATGAGTTTGAGTAAGCTTTGGGAGTTGGTGATGGACAGGGAAGCCTGGTGTGCTGCAGCACAGGGGGTTGCAAAGAGTTGGACATGACTGAGTGACTGAACTGAAGTTAACTGAACTGACAATGAGGATATTGCTGTTTCTAGCACGATCACAAGGTTTAGAGATAAGGCATACAAAGGTCCTAAAATACTGCCTCAAACATAACTAAGTCTGAAGATGGTGGCAGAGTCACTGAAAAGACTCCTTTTCTGGACACACATAGACCCTTTAGGGGTCTGCTTCTTCTCTTAATAGAGATGTGCTTTGCAAATGTGACCGTGAGTGAGTCAGAGCAAGCCAGGTCACAAGAAGATTTCTTAGGTATATGCAAGATGGTTACTTGGCTCCCTCAAAGCACTATTGCATCTCCTATCAGAAAAAGAAAAAAAAAAAAGTGAAGGAAAACTTGTAATTGGGAGTGTTTAGCAGACCCAAAGGGCAACTTCTATAGTAGATATTTTATGTTGAATCATGGGCCTGAGTTTTCTCCTGTGAAGTCAGCATAGATAATAGTCATGTGGGGAGGGTCTTGTTTAGATGAATGACAAACTCTCTTAAAGAGTATTTGAGACTTTCAAAAATATGCTGCCCTGGAACATCTACCAGTACATTTGGGATCCCAAGCCTCTTTAGACCCTTTCTTTTTTTTTTAAGTAGATATTTAAAAATTACAAATACAAAAAGGCTTATATATATCTCTCTTTTAAATGTGGAATAGGAGTAATGAAAGGTGAAAAGTGAAAGTGTTAGTTGCTCAGTCATGTCAGACTTTTTGTGATTCCATGGACTGTAGCCCACCAGGCTCCCCTGTTCATGGGATTTCCTAGACAAGAATACTGGCGTGTTGAGTATTAGCTGCAGCATGAGAACTTTTAATTGAGGCATGTGAGATTTAGTTCCCTGACCAGGAATTGAACCTGGGCCCACTGCATCAGAAGCTTGGAGTCTTAGCTACTGGACCACTAGGGAAGTCCCCACTCATGCCTTCTGATAGGAAGGTTAAATAGGCTGAACTGATTCCATATTTCCCCCTCTAGAACATAGCATTTTCTTCTAAGAATAAAAAGAACAGACCATTTGTTATGCTTATTAATCAGGTCAAATCTAAAGGAAGTCAGGATTCCAAGACCTCACTTGTCTTTTTATTTTATATTCAGTTAGAAACCCTACTCTTTATTCTGAATTTCAGGGACACTAAGGATTAACTGTCAAGCCACAGGCAATTTCAGCAAATGCTAAGCATTTCAAGCACAGAAGGGATAACAGAGCTACTGGGAGTTAGCTTAACCTTCAGATATAAGAAAATTATAACACAATAATACATGATCATATGGTTAGGGAGAAGATACAAAGGAAGGAATATATATGAATTTCAAAGCTAGAAATACTAAAAGAATAAAATTAATGGCTGTAATCTAAAGTACCTAGTTATATTTATGCAGCAATTATTGAAGACAATTTGATATTTGTTTCTGGGGAAATCACAGAATTTAGCCTAGAAACATCTTATGCATAAGGACTTTAGGTAATATACTGTTAAATTTAAACATCACTCAAATTCATAGATTTCAGTGAGAGCTGCTATATCATCATGCTTCATAAAAACTCAAGCTAGGTTCCTGGGTGGGAAACATTCTAAATGGGAAAAAAAGCACAAAATATGATTAACCAAATATGACAAGCTGTCAGAATTAAAACCTCAAACTATAAGCATTGAACCGGATTACCTAAATTGAATTTTTAATAATAATAATTAAATGTGTGTGTGTGCACACACAAACTTAAGCTTGAACAAAGTGGAAAGTTTTTCTCTCCTGGTGGAGTTTACATAATGTATGCTGGGCTAGAAGGAAATGGCAACCCACTCCAGTATTCTTGCTTGGAGAATCTCATGGACTGAGGAGCCTGGTGGGTCACAAAGAGTCGGACACGACTGAGTGACTTTACTTACTTACTTACTTACTTACTTACTTATGCTGGGCTAGAACTGTTGATGAGAATAGTTCCTTAAACTACAGTGTCTTTAAATTTGAGTACACACTACTAAACCATACAATGTAAGTTTGGAAGGAATGCAAAGTAAATGTATCAGTTCAGCTTAGTTCAGTCGCTCAGTCATGTCTGACTCTTTGCGACCCCATGGACTGCAGCACACCAGGCTTCCCAGTCCATCACCAACTCCAGAAGCTTGCTCAAACTCATGTCCATCAAGTTGATGATACCATCCAACCATCTCATCCTCTGTTGTCCCCTTCTCCTCCTGCCTTCAGTCTTTTCCAATGAGTCAGCTCTTTGCATCACGTGGCCAAAGTATTAGAGTTTCAGCTTCAGCATCAGTCATTCCAATGAATATTCAGGACTGATCTCCTTTAGGATGGACTGGTTGGATCTCCTTGCAGTCCAAGGGACTCTCAAGAGTCTTCTCCAATACCACAGTTCAAAAGCATCAATTCTTCAGTGCTCAGCTTCTTTATAGTCCAACGGTTACATCCATACATGACTACTGGAAAAACCATAGCTTTGACTAGATGGACCTTTGTTGGCAAAGTAATGTCTCTGCTTTTTAATATGCTGTCTAGGTTTGACATAGCTTTTCTTCAAGCAAGTGTCTTTTAATTTTATGGCTGCAGTCACCATCTGCAGTGATTTTGGAGCCCCCCCAAAATAAAGTCTGTCACTGTTTCCATTGTTTCCCCATCTATTTCCCATGAAGTGATGGGACCAGAGGCCATGATCTTAGTTTTCTGAACGTTGAGTTTTAAGCCAACTTTTTCACTCTCCTCTTTCACTTTCATCAAGAGGCTTTTTAGTTCTTCTTTGCTTTCTGCCATAAGGGCGGTGTCATCTGCGCATCTGAGGTTATGCTTTTCAAGTTAAATCCTTGAAACCTTCCTTTCCCAGCCTGTAGGGGGCACATTTCCTGCCTAGGAGAACACTGTGGTCCGTCCAGATAGGCTTCCTCTCTCTGGGTAACTGCACAGGAACTGGGGATTTTGTGTGAAATTGTTTTTCCTGAAACTTTTTGTTTTTTTTTCTTTCTTTTGTTGCTTCACCACGGTTTTGACCTCATCAGACCTATACTGGAGCAGTTCTACTAGTTCTTTCTCTCCCTCTTCCCCAGAGAGGTGGTTTAAAAGCTTACATCTCAGGGTTAAAATCCTAGCATGTTCTTGAAACTTTACACACCTGTGCAATAGTTAAACGCCAAACAGAAAATCCAGCCTTGGGCCTTCTTGGCTGAGGTGTGGCCACAGGTTGGCTGTGTGGCTGATTGCTTTTGCTAAACAAACCCAAACTCGAAGCCTGAACTGCTGCCAAGGGGTAGTGATTACTACAAGGGGTAGTGATTAGTCAAGAGGAGGAGCGGTATGCTCCTCCTTGCAGATGACTCTAATAAAAGCATGAGGTTCCTTTAGTCAAAGCTCTTCAACTCCCACAGTGCTTTGAAACCATTAGTATTCAAGCAGTACCTGGAATAAAAACAAACCAGTGCTCACTCTCCTGGAGTTGGGACTTGTCATTAAATTCAGTAGAAACGGACAAAAATTAAAAAAATTCTGAATGAAGCCCCAAATCACCATTTCTATTTGTATATTATGATTCATAATTCAGGCCTAACTTCTGATGAAGCTTAATGTATGTTACAGCCAAGGCTGGGAATTGACATTGAAAAAAGAAATACTATACAAAATGTATACTATTTCCCTCACTTGGTGCAAATTGCCTTGAATCATTTCAAGTGAGCTAGGCAGTTTTTCAGTGTTGTTAGGTTTTTAGTCTACTGAGGCACTTATAGAACTCTGCTGGAAATACCACATCCTCAGGCCCCAATATTTCGTAAAATATTGCCATGTGTGCTCACTCACTGTCACGTCAGACTCTTTGCGACCCCATGGACTGTAACCCACCAGGCTCCTCTGTCCATGGGATTCTCCAGGCAAGAATACTGGAGTGGGTTGCCATTTCCCCCTCCAGGGGATCTTCCTGACTCAGGGATCAAACCCATGTCTCCTGAATCTCCTGCACTGCAGGTAGATTCTTTACTGTTGAGTCACTGGGGAAGCCAAATATTGTCATAAATTTAAACAATTAAAAGGTATTGTATATACATAACTTTATATATCTACTACTGTGCTGGCCATTGTGGAAAAATTAAAAACTATATGACTCACTCTTTCCAAGAATTTTATAATCTGATTAAGAAGCCAAATCCAACACATGAAGCAATCTGATGGTAACTAAACATAAAACAACATGGAGTCCAGCGTGAAGTGGCTGCTGCTGCTGCTGCTGCTAAGTCACTTAAGTCATGTCCGACTCTGTGCGACCCCATAGACGGCAGCCCACCAGGCTCTCCCGTCCCTGGGAGTCTCCAGGCAAGAATACTAGAGTGGGTTGCTATTCCTTCTCCAATGCATGAAAGTCAAAAGTGAAAGTGAAGTCACTCAGTCATGTCTGACTCTTAGTGACCCCATGGACTACAGCCCACCAGGCCCCTCCATCCATGGGATTTCCAGGCAAGAGTACTGGAGTGGGGTGCCATTGCCTTCTCTGGTGAAGCTGCTGCCAGTCCTCAACTTAGCTCTGCCTGCGTCCACTCTCTGGGCTAAGAATTTACATATCCCCTTTGCTTTAGTGTCTACAACTTAATTTACTTCACCAAACACAGTATGATATAAATGTTTCTTTTATTAAACTTTAGGAGGTAGTGAGAAATTTACACTTCAGGGTGATCAACTAGTGGCTAATCAGGAAGTCTAAGCATAAAAGAAGTCATTAAATGCAAATCCACTGTCCATTTATTAAGAGATGAATTGGTGAATGGCATAAATGGGTTTTCATTGGTGAAGTCACTGATATATTAACCAGGAAAATAAGTGTTAGAAATAGACACTACTTATGGGATTTAAGGGACACAGTCACGGCTTCCTTGGCTTCATTTAAATGGGAAGTAGTCTAGAGTTTACACCCGTAGGCATGTTACATGAAGTGGGTTCCCAGTCCTGTGATCTGTCACTGGATTACATGGTTTCTGGTGCCTGATGCTGACTATAAGAGTAACAGAATCCTGTGTATGGAATATTGTCTGGTCCAACTCAACCTTTTCTGCAGGGTGGTGGCAGAACTTAGAAGGACACAGGATTAGGGTTTCAAGTTTACAAAACAGATTGCTACTCTGCTTTGTGTCTGTTTGCAAATAAAAATATGTATGTGGAGAACTTGGTCTGAGACTTGCTTTCATTATATCCTAACAGGGGTGATGCTGGAGACTGGCTAATTCTCACCCACCTCAAACTTTCCTCTGGCCGCTCTTCTCTAAGCTGGATCCCATTTAGTTTGATTTTTAGATGCTTGAAAGAGCTGCTTTAAGGTCAAATGCAACTCTGGCCCTTACAGGTTATATGGCTGATTATACTGGTTTGGGCTTCCCAGGTAGCGCTAGTGGTAAAGAACCCGCCTGCCAATGCAGGAGACAAGAGACTCGGGCTCAATCCCTCCGTCAGGAAGATCCCCTGGAAGAGGGAAACCACTCAGTATTCTTGCCTGGAGAAACCCATGGACAGAGGAGCCTGGCGGGGTACAGTCCATAGGGTCACAAAGAGTCAGACACGACTGAAGCAACTTAGCATGCATGCACGTATTCTGGTTTACTCTCATTGAATTAGGATGGCAGCACCCACCTCTCAGGTAACACTAAATTTAGAACAATTATGTCTGGAGCTCTGTGGGGCTCATTCATTGCTAGTTTCCTTCCTCTGCACTAACATCCTCTTGTTATTCTTTTCCCATCCCAGAGGAAACGCATGGATGTTTGTAGAACTGAAATGAATAATCTCTCTCTATTCTGTTTCAGTTTCTCTGGACTGAACGAATTTTGGAATTGTAAACTTGGCACCTATAATACTCCAGCCTATATCTGGATTCCTCAACTCATCAGAGGCTACAGTCCTTTGGCCTTTCCCTTTTTTAGCACCTGGGGTCCTACCTCACCCCCTGCTGGAACCATGTGTGTGCCCATTCACCCGTCTTGGACTCTCCATGGGTGATGACTGCTTTGGCCTCTCTCCATATCACCTCAGTCATTTGCCTTAGACAACACTTGAGAAGAGGGTATCTATTTAACCTTCACTTCATTAAAAGAAAAAAAAGCCCCTTTCTTCACTGTTTTCTTCACTGTAAAAGATGAGAAACTGTCAGAGAAAGGCTTTGGGTGGTGTAGCCAACCTCCCAGCTGGCTCCTGTGATCCCTGCCTCCTGCTATCACATCTTCGTGAGGTCCTCTTCCCACAATGACGCAGAGCTGGCCTGAGTGTTCAATAAAACAAGGCAGAAATGATGATGTGTGATTACCAAGGTTAGGTTAGGTTAGGAAAAGCATAATTGCTCCTGCAGTGGTCTTTCAAGTGGTTCACTCTGGGGGAAGCCAGCTGCCCTGCTGTGAGGGCACTGATACGGTGGAGAGGAACCCACTGAGCCACCTCGGAAGTGCATCCTCCAGGACAAGTCAAGCCTCAGTGACTGAAGCCCCAGCCAGATGCCTGACAGCAACCTCAGGGAGACCCCACTCTGGAAAAGCACACTTGGCTGCTCTCAAATTCAGGACCTCTGTTTTGCTCTCACCATGAGAGAAACTTCCAGGCTTTTGCTGAGGTGGAGGAGGTGCTGCCACCCAGGTGCTTGCAGTAGGAAAAGGAGGGAGGGGTGTCACCTGCGTCTTAAACACAGTTCCCCCACTCCTACCATTCTGGCCTCAGAGGCCTCTCCCCTCAGCCCGAGTCCTGGAGCATTCTGAGCACCCTGCCAGGACTTCCCTGGCAGGCCAGTGGTTGAAACTCCATGCTTCCAATTCCAGGGGCATGGGTTTGATCCTTGGTTGGGAAGCTAAGATCTCACATGTTGTGTGGCCAAAAAAAATAGGGGGGGGGGGGGGGCGCGTGGAGGGGAGGACATGAAAACTGATGGAATTCAACTGATCTGTCCCATTTCCAGCTTCTGGGTCAGCTTTCTCAGGACCACTGAGTGTGTGGCTACTCATAATAGCACCAGCAGGTGCCTTGGATCTCTAAATCAGGGAGTTCAGTTCAGTTCAGTCACTCAGTCGTGTCTGACTCTTTGCGACCCCATGAACTGCAGCACGCCAGGCCTCCCTGTCCATCACCAACTCCCGGAGTTCACTCAGACTCACGTCCATCGAGTCAGTGATGCCATCCAGCCATCTCATCCTCGGTCGTCCCCTTCTCCTCCTGCCCCCAATCCCTCCCAGCATCAGAGTCTTTTCCAATGAGTCAACTCTTTGCATGAGGTGGCCAAAGTACTGGAGCTTCAGCTTTAGCATCATTCCTTCCAAAGAAATCCCAGGGTTGATCTCCTTCAGAATGGACTGGTTGGATCTCCTTGCAGTCTAAGGGACTCTCAAGAGTCTTCTCCAACACCACAGTTCAAAAGCATCAATTCTTCGATGCTCGGCCTTCTTCACAGTCCAACTCTCACATCCATACATGACCACAGGAAAAACCATAGCCTTGACTAGACGGACCTTAGACGGCAAAGTAATGTCTCTGCTTTTGAATATACTTCTAGGTTGGTCATAACTTTTCTTCCAAGGAGTAAGCGTCTTTTAATTTCATGGCTGCAATCACCATCTGCAGTGATTTTGGAGCCCCCCAAAATAAAATCTGACACTGTTTCCATTGTTTCCCCATCTAGTTCCCATGAAGTGATGGGGCCAGATGCCATGATCTTCGTTTTCTGAATGTTTCTAAGGGGATCTGGCCACCACAAGAGGAAAGCCCTAAAATGACTGATGGTGGAAGTTCCTTAACAACTAGCTCAGCCAGATCTTACAAGTCACCATCAATAAGTGGAACTTTAGTTAAACTCCCTCACTCTTATGTATAAGAACATTAATGATTGTCAAATAGCTGAGGAAAACCAAAAAAACAATATGGAGAGACCAGAAACTATGGAGTAAAAAGAAAATTTCAAAAAAGATTATTAAAGAATTCATGGAGATAAGAGATATATATTATCTCATGAGGCAAGAAAATGAAACTGTTAAAAAAAAAAGAGAGAATTAAGAGAACAACAACAAAAAAGCCTCTTAGGAATTAAAAATATGATAGCATAAATAAATACTTGACTTGAAAGAGTTTAAGTTAAAATTGAAGAAATTAGAGTGAAAAGACAAACAGACCACAGGAGAGCAAGAATAAGCAAAGCAGAGATCTAGAGAGTAAAACAAAAGAAAACAAAGCACCTACAGGAGAAGAAAATATCAAATCTTTTCCAAGAAAATTTCTCAAAACTGGAGGGTAGATTTTCTAGATTTAAAAGGCCCACTGAGTTTCTTGCTGTTGTTTAGCCACTAAGTTGTGTCTGACTCTTTTGCGATCCCCTGGACAGTAGCCTGCCAGGCTTCTCTGTCCAGGGGATTTCCCAGGCAAGAATACTGGAGTGGGTTGCCATTTCCTTCTCCCGGGGATCTTCCCGACCCAGGGATCAAACCCATGCCTCCTATATTGGCAGCTGGATTCTGTACCACTGAGCCACCACGAAGTCCTTGAGTTTCCTGTACAATGGATTAAAAACACAAAAACAAAAACACAAAAACCCACACTGAGGTGATGTCACTGTGAAATTTCCCAACATATTCAACCAACTTTCAGAGAAGAAGATACGTACACACACACACACACACACGTGACTGGGAACTGGAGTCGGGGCTCGAACTAGAACACTTACAGCAGCCACACTGTGAACAAGGAAACAGCAGAGCAAGATCTTCAAAATTTGGAAGAAAAAAAAAAATCTGAGTGAAAATAATTTCCAACATAGAACTCTCTATGCAATCATGCTATCAGTCCAGTGAGGCAGAATACAGACATGTTTCGACAGGCAAGTTCTTACATAATTGTAAACTTCATACGCTTTCTGTCAAGGAGCTACTGTAGGATGTAGTCCATGAAAATGAGGAAATAAAACAAGAAAAAAGAGGTTTATGCAATAGGAGCTCCAAAATAGCAGAGAAGTGAAGGGACCCTGTGGAACGGCAATGACTGAAGATCTCAGCAATCACCAGGCAGAGGGGACAACCAGGCCAGATGAGCAGGTGAGCAGTCTCTGAGAGAGATTTCTTCAAAAGCATGAAACTGACAGAACGGATAGAATACCTGATGTGAAACTGTTAGAATCATGGAACACCTTTGGAGAATGTTTATACAACTGGCAAATATTTCAGTACTCAATGAATGTTTAAGTACATAAAACTCACGTACACAAACCAGACAAAAATAAATAAACAAGTAAAAAGAAAACTATTAACTCTAGGAATAGGTTATCCTGATAAGAAAAAAAATAGTATATGCTCCATTTCTGAACAGCACGGTCATAATAATGTAAACTTTGAATATTTTTCTAATCAAAACTGAGATGACACTACACGGCTAGGACGGCAACTGCGAATGGTATAGGAGAATAAAGAGCTAGGCCCTCGTGTTTGTAGGGGAAAGTCAGTGTACAGTGATGTCTCTGAAAAAAGCAGGAGGTGGCGGTACTTACTTGCCATTAATGTTTATGCAGGCGAGTGGAAAGTAGTTTCTCTGGGGAAGGGAAAAAGAGGACAGGAGCTTGGGACCTGTTCATTTCCTTAGGAAACCTTGTAGAACCAGCATGTCTTTTAAGCTATACCCTGCTATATATGATTTTGATGAACATTTAAAAAATAATTTAAAGTGTAATAGTGTATAGACAACTAACGTGTACTGCTTTTTCAAAATGACACCTATGTAATTTTGATAAATACTATTTTGGGTGTTTCCTTTCCTTTTTCATAAACTGAGAGGGTTGGACTAGACCTCCACATGTGTACGTTTTTTGTATATCTCTTTGTACATGTGTCTGGACTTGTGAACATAAACACACCCAGATCTGATATCAACAGTGGAATTCCCCTGATTATTTGATCATTAAAAATTAGTATGTATTATCCATATATTTACAAAGACATAATCTGATCCTACCGAATGAAGAACAAGGTGGCGCAACCATCTACCGATTTGCAGAGAAACACCTGGGGTTGCATTTCCGTCTTCCTCTGTCCATGTGAGAGGAGACACAGGAAGAGACTAAAGCTCCCTGCTGTTTAGACTCTGGCCTGTGACGCAAATCTGGTGATGGGGGCCTGAAAGTTAATATTTATCCATCTCAGGGAGTTAAACTTGGCTTGAGACCTTGGCTGGAGGTTGGGGGTAGAAGGAAAGTGCTACAGTCTCTGGTAAAGTTAATGCTTTAGCATAAATTTGTGCTAAAGTCAATGGTAATCTTGGTAGCACAGCCAAGTCACTCGCATCTTCTCTAGCATACGCCAAGGAAGTTGACTGTGAGTCCTTCAACTTTCACCTCACTTTCAACAAAACCAACACTAAAACGGGGAGGGCCAGGTATGGAGCTCTGAATTAAAGAGAAATATGAAGATTGTCCAGTTCAAATCTCCCATTTCTTCCTAGCTTGGTAACTGGTAATTCAATCTCTCTAGACCCTGAATTCTTCATCCATGAATACCTATTTCACGTAGCTGTTAGGAGAAGTATATGTGTTAATACCTGTAGAGCACTGGAAACAGTGCCTACGTGTGTCTTCTCTAAAGCATATGCAAAGAACAGAACTGATTTATTGGGGTCTTAGATTCATGGCTGGTGTGCACTTTCATGGGCTCTGGCGTGCTCTCTTTTCCTTTCTCTCCCTTTAACCTGGACTTTATTTATGTAACCTGGTCTTCAGAATAATGGAAGCTCTAAGAAGAGAGACTTTCCCATGACAGATTTGGTCAAGTCAATCTCAAAGAGTCAAGGAACACATTGTTCACTGACCGTAGTAATCCTGTTTGGCAAAATCTCAGGCTACATTCATTTGCACCGACGTTTAGTATCTGACGCTAAAGCTTTCCTTTGGATGCCAGATGCATTTGGCATTCTTGGATGTGGTGAACAAACTCTGTACTAGTGCCAAGTCAAGAGTCCAACGACTGGCTTAAGGACATGCTCTCATTCCTTTTGATTATTCCAGGTCCTCAACAATATCTGGCCTACAGAGAAGGAGATTGTTTGTTGAATTTAAAATGGAAAAAAAAAATTGGTATGCTTCTCATAGTTGAAAATTATACAACCATACCTTACAGTTACTCACAATTCTCTTGTCTATGAATGTAATCTTTTCTCATTTTTTCTGTTTATACTAAAATTTTTATAGGCTAAATCACTATATTAAATAGTGTACATGTAATTTACATTTAAAGAAATTAATAAAGAAGACTCATTGTAGGGAAGTAATACTGTTTAGTTGTGAGCTATGTGTTAAAACCTCCCCCAAAGAATGTTAATTCCTTATCAGATATATGATTTCCAAATATTTCCTCTCATTTCATAGGTTGGCTTTTCACTCTACCATTTCCTTTGCTATATGCAGTTTTTTTAGCTTAATGCAGTCCCATTTGTCTATTTTTCCTTTTGTTGCCTGTGGTCTTGGTGTAAGATCCCAGAAATCAATGCTAAGATCAATGTCATGAAGGTTTTCTGTCATATTTTTGGAGTTTTATAGTTTCAGGTCTTAGGTTTACATCTTTAGTCCATTGTGAGCTGATTTTTGTGTATGGTGTAAGATAAGGGTAAATTATTTCCTTCTTTTGTATGTGGATACCCAGTTTTCCCAGAGAAGGCAATGGCACCCCACTCCAGTACTCCTGCCTGGAAACTCCCGTGGACGGAGGAGCCTGGTAGGCTGCAGTCCATGGGGTCACTGAGAGTTGGACACGACTCAGTGACTTCACTTTCACTTCTCACTTTCATGCACTGGAGAAGGAAATGGCAACCCACTCCAGTGTTCTTGCCTGGAGAATCCCAGGGATGGCGGAGCCTGGTGGGCTGCCGTCTATGGGGTCGCACAGAGTCGGACACGACTGAAGCGACTTAGCAGCAGCAGTACCCAGTTTTCCCCACTGTCTTTTCCTCACTGTGTATTCTTGGCATCCTTGTCAAAGATCAGTTAAACTGATGCCACAGACTATAGGTTTGTGTGCCCGAAGTAATGGGATTGTGCATGTGTGTGCTCAGCTGCTTCAGTCGTGTCCGACTCTTTGCGACCCCATAGACTGTAGCCCCCCAGGTTCCCCTGTCCATAAGATTCTCTAGGTAAAAATACTGGAGTGGGTTGCCATACCCTCCTTCAAGGGATCTACCCGACTCAGGGATTGAACCTGTGTCTCCTGCACTGGCAGGAGGATTCTTTATCCACTGAGCTACCTGGGAAGCCCCCCAAATGGGATTAGTGCTTTTATAAAAGAGACCCCAGAAAGCTCCCTTGTGCCTTATGTCACCTGAGGTTACAGCAAGAACATAGTTCTCTATGAGCCAGGAAGTAAGATCTCACCAAATATTGAATCCCAACACCTTGATCTTGGATTTCCCAGACTCCAGAACTGTGAGAAATACATTTCTGTTTTTTACAAGTCACCCATTCTATGGTATTCTGTTATAGCAGCTTCAATGGACTAAGATTCCATATCTTTATAAACTTATTTCTGGGCTTTTTATTCTTTCCCACTAGTCTGTACATCTGTTTTCAGTACCAAACTGTTTTAGTTACTGCAGCTTTGTGATACATTTTGAAATCAGAAAGTGTGATATCTCATGCTTTTCTTTCTCAGGTTTGCTTTGGCTATTCTGGGTCTTTTGTGGCTCCATATGACATTTAGAATTGTTTTCCCTTTTTCTGTAAAAAACACTGAGATTCTGACAGATGCTTTGCTGAATCTGTAGGTCACTTCAGGTAACATGGACACCTTAACAATATTAGGTCTTCCAATCCATGAACATGAGATGTCTGCTTATTTCTGTCTCCATTGTTTATTTTATCAATGTTTTATAGTTTGCAGTGTATAGTTCTTTCACCTCCTTGGTCAAACTTACTCCCATACAAATAAAGTATTTTATTCTTTTTGATGCTACTTTAACTGGGATTGTTTTCTTAATTTTCTTTTGGGATAATCTGTTTTCAGCACATAGGAATGTAGCTGGTTTTGTATGTTGATTCTGTATCCTGTGACTTCACTGAATTCCTTTATTAGTTTTAGTCTGCATGTGTGTGTGTGTAAAATCTTCAGGTTTTTCTACATGTAAGATCCTGTGGATTTTTATAATCATTTCATAAATGCTGTTAGACAACAAATTATTAGAAAAAACTTAGATCCTGAATTAAATGAGAATAAAAATATTTGCAGGGAAATACAAGTGAATATTTATCTAATTAAAGAATAAGGAAGGATTTTTTTTTGATTACTAAAGTTCTTGGAAAAACACAAATAAAAGATTAATAAGTTACATAAAGAGCAAACATTTTTCACCTTAAAATGCAAAGATCAAATGAAACATTTGTGACACAGATGATAAAGGGTCCCTATCTTTAACTTTAAAGAGTTCATAATTCAGTAGGATATTTATTAAAGATATCAGCAACAAAGGACATGACCAACCAATCAAGAAGTGATAATGAACATGGAAAATTATTCAGTTAAACAAAAGACTGAATCCTGATGAATACTGCTTAATGTAAAAAAAGCGTCTATACTAATAAGTTGGTTTAGCAACAAATATGTGAGACCTTTTATTTGAAAAACAAAAAAAAGATCAATCAAATACATAAACAGAAGTGAGTGGGTAATGAAGCAGGTAAAGAGAGTTTCAGGGAGCAAGGATTGCCCAGAAGTGTTAAATGACACTCAAGGGTCAGGGAAGCAAAGGACTGTAATGCCTCCTAAGTTCAGCACCAAGAAGGTAACTGGTGACCTTGGCAAAGGCAGTTTTGGTGCAGGGGTGAATCTGGAAGCTAGACTGCTATGGGGTACCCAGCTTCCTCAGTAGGTGAAGAAGTGGAAACGTTACCCATAAAAACTCTAGAAGGAAACTGGTTGTGGAAGGAAAGTGAGAAAGTGAGAAAGAAGAAAGCAGGATTAAAGGAAGGTGTGCTTAAGTTGGGAGTTTTCAAGCCGTTTGGATATGCTGGTTGGAGACAGTGGGATGAAAGGGAGGAGCTGAAGACAGAGGAAAGAGAGGATTATGGCTGGAATAAGGTCTGTTAGCAGGCGGAAGGGAATGATGGAGGATCAGTCAGCCTCAGACAGGAGATGATGAGAAATGAGATGGACCTGTGCTGAGTGTCTTCATTTTATGTCTTCCTGTCCTGCAGAGGCTAGAGAGCAGAAAAGAGTTCCCAGCCTCACTGGCAGTAGGGTTCCCAGATCCACTTAGATTCAGGTAATCTTATGCAGGAAGGGGGGCTTCCCAGGTGGCACAGTGGTGAAGAATCCACCTGCAATGCAGGAGACACAGGCTCCGTTCCTGGGTGGGGAAGGTTCCCTGGAGTAGAAAATGGCAACCCACTCCAGCATCCTGGCCTGGGAAATCCCATGGATAGAGGAACCTGGTGGGCTACAGTCCATAATGTTGCAAGAGTCAGACACAACTGAGCAACTGCGCAACCGTGCATGCAAGATGAGACAGGGAGAAGGAAGGGAGGCAGAGGCTGTACTCCGGCTACTTCGGCTTTTTCTGCTGGCAAATCCCCCAGGGATGCACTGGGTTTTCCATCAGCAGTGTCCAAGCAGCCTGGTGCTTTGTGGATGTCAAGAGGCAGAATGTGGGGCACTGGATTTTTGTCTGTGCAGACCCCTGAGACATTGCAGTAGGGTTCCCAGATCCACTTAGATTCAGGTAATCTTATGCAGGAAGGGGGGCTTCCCAGGTGGCACAGTGGTGAAGAATCCACCTGCAATGCAGGAGACACAGGCTCCGTTCCTGGGTGGGGAAGGTTCCCTGGAGTAGAAAATGGCAACCCACTCCAGCATCCTGGCCTGGGAAATCCCATGGATAGAGGAACCTGGTGGGCTACAGTCCATAATGTTGCAAGAGTCAGACACAACTGAGCAACTGTGCAACCGTGCGTGCAAGATGAGACAGGGAGAAGGAAGGGAGGCAGAGGCTGTACTCCGGCTACTTCGGCTTTTTCTGCTGGCAAATCCTCCAGGGATGCACTGGGTTTTCCATCAGCAGTGTCCCAGCAGCCTGGTGCTTTGTGGATGTCAAGAGGCAGAATGTGGGGCACTGGATTTTTGTCTGTGCAGACCCCTGAGACATGGTGTACTTCTAGGGCCATCATTCACGGCAGCTCAGGGGCTAACTGCAGCTAAGGTAGTGTTTCGCTGACCATTTCCAATTGCCCCTCTTTTTGGTGGTGTAGGAGGAGGCAGCTCCCTGGGAGGGTTAGTTGTATGGTGGTATTTTTGTTTTGGTGTTATTGAGCCTGCTACTCAAGCCTTTCTGGGGATATTGTAAGCATTCGATTCCTTGTATTAAATTTCCTTTTGCTTGAAATGGCTAAGTAATTTCTGTTTCTTGATTGAGAGGGACATCTCCTTTTGTATCGAGAGGGAAGAAAGAATGGATGTACATGTAGATAAATGTGTGTGTGTGTGTGTATATGATGAAAATCTCCCCAAATGCAGGAGTTTTTAAGCTATGCTGTTATACAGCCTCAAGGAGTTCCTGGATAGGGTTCAAGGCATCAGTAAACTTAAATGAGTAAAAGTCTTATCTCCTTCTTTCTGAATCTCTAACTTAAATTTAGTATTTTCTTCAATTCTGAATGTAGGCACCACACTACAGCATTGCTGGCAGTTCCTGTGATTTCACCCCTAACAGAAAGCAGGCCTTTTCACAGTACTTTAGAGCTGTTGTAGATCCCAAACATTGTTTATGCTCATAACTATGGTATTTATTAGACTCCGGCTAGATCTTGTTCTGTAATACATTTATAAAGAAACACAAACTGATGTTTTTCCAAAGAAGACTCAGATGACCAACAGGCACATGCAAAGATGCTCAACAACACTAATTATTAGAGAAATCCAAGTCAAAACAACCATGAGATATCACCTTACACCTGTCAGAATGGTTATCATCAAAAAATCTACAGAAAACAAATGCTGGAGATGCGGGGAACAGGGAATCATCATATACTGTTGGTGGGAACGTACACTGGTAGCGCACTATGGAAAAACAGCATAGAGGTTCCTCGAAAAACTGGAAATAGAATAATCATATGATCCAGCAATTCTACTCCTAGGTGTGTATGCAAAACCCTCAAAAAAAAACAAAAAAAAAAAACAAAGAGCAAAAAGAAAACACAAATTTGAAAAGATAGATGGCACCTCAATATTCATAGCAGCACTATTCACCATTGCCAAGATATGGAAGCAACCCAAGTGTCCATAAACAGATGAACAGGAAAAGATGTATACACATACATCCACACACACATACACACAATGGAATATTACTCAGCCATAGAAAAGAATGAAATTCTTTCATTTGCCACAGTCTGGATGGACCTAGCCAATACTACACCTAGTGGAATAAGTCAGTTAGGAACTCCTATATCATATCATTTATATGTGGAATCTCAAAAATAATATAAATGATCGTATATGCAAAACAGAAACAGACTCACAGATATAGGGTATGGGATTAAGAGATACAAACTACTGTGTATAAAATAGATAAGCAACAAGGATATATTGTATAGCACAGGAAATTACAGCCATTGTCTTATAGTAACTTTTAATGGAGATATAATCTGTAAAAATAATCATTATTCTGTATACCTGAAACAAATACTTTAAGTCAACTGTACTTCAATTTTTAAAAATGGAATACAAAAAATAAAACACATTATTCTATCACAATGTCTAATGTCTTCTGTTTTGCCTGGAGAGTCTCTAAACTTCGGCACTAGTGATATTTTGGGATGACAATTCCTTCTTGGGGGACTGTTTTCGCCCTGCAGGGTGTCTGTGTAGAGTCTCTAAACTTCGGCACTGGTGATATTTTGGGATGGCAATTCCTTCTTGGGGGACTGTTTTCGCCCTGCAGGGTGTCTGAGGGCCTTGACTGTGCTAGCAGCACTCTTCCTGATCATATGACCATCAAAGCCGCCGCCACCTGGGGGCGAAGGCGACCCTGGCTGAGAGCCACTGGTCTGACTGAAGGAGGGAGGGCTTAAAAATGGATGCAACAGATGATGGCACACAGAAGTGACTAAAGAAACACACAATTGAGTGATGTTAGTGGACCAGATGAAATCAAATGTAGTCATCCTTTAGTATCCCTTGGGGGATCCAGGACCCCGTGGATACTAAAATCCAAGGACACTCAAGTCCTTTACATAAAATGGGAGAATATTCGCATAAGCTATACACACTCTCTCAATCATCTCTAGATTATAATATCTGATACAAATAAATACTATACAAATAATTGCAAATACAATGTAAATAGCTGCTAGTGTGTGGCAAATTCAAATTTTCCTTTTTGGAAATTTCTGGAACTTACTTTTTTCAATTTTTTTTTTTTCATCTGTAGCTGGTTAAGTCCATAGATGAAGAACTTGCAAATATAGAGGGCTGAATGAACAGAGGAGCCTATGGGTGAGAGAAGAGGTTTTCAGGGTTTTATTTTTCCTCCATGAATATTCAAATGATGGAAAGTCTGCCACCAATAGCATATGTGATGTAGGTGCTGCTGACCTACAAATGAGATGGGCTGGAATTACCTACAATGTCCAAAGTACTGTTTCTTCTACAAATCCAAATGCTAACATGTCTTAACATGCTGGTTGAAAAACACACTTTTTTAAGCAGAATGATAATGGAGAACATTTAGAACCTAAAAATAACTGTTATTGCCCCTTGTTCTGCTACTGTCCAGGACAACAGCAACAAGGAGCAGGCTGGGTATATTCTGGACCTGAATGGATTTGGAGGTTGTTGCTCTAAGAAAATGGGCCCAGCAGGAAAGACTATGAGGAACGTAGAGCAACCCTATCGTTTAGCAATGTGACTCCTAGGTATTTACCTAGGAGCAATGAAAATATATATCTGCATAAAATCTTGTCCAAGAGTGTTGACAGCATCTTTATTCAGAGTCGCCCCAAGCTGGCAATAACAGAAATGTCCATCAACAGTATACCTGTGGTGTGGTCATACAATGAAATACTACCAAGCAAGAAAAAAGAATGGACTGTTGATATATGCAACATGGATGGAACTCAAAAACATGTTGAGTAAAAGCAGCCGTACACAAAAGAGGGAATACATTCGTATAGACTGTGTGATTCATTTATATAAGTTTTAAGCAGGCTACATTAATCCATGGCAATTTAAAAAATCAGAATATTGACTGGTTCCATCAGGGTGGGGACAAGAACTGTTTGCAAAGAGGCATGGGAAATTTTCCTGGGTGAGGATGTTCTCTCAATTTCTCAAGGAAGAGTTGGGTTATACAGTTGTATGCAGTCACCAAAACTCACCAAACTGTACACTTGGATTTGTACATTTCACTTCCCTGGTGGCTCAGAGGTTAAAGCGTCTGCCTCCAATGCGGGAGACCCGAGTTCGATCCCTGGGTCAGGAAGATCCCCTGGAGAAGAAAATGGCAACCCACTCCAGTATTCTTGCTTGGAGAATCTCATGGACTGAGGCGCCTGGTGGGCTGCAGTCCATGGGGTCACAAAGAGTCGGACACGACTGAGTGACTTTACTTACTTACTTAAATTACAAGAGGAGAAGGAAGAAGAGGGGGGAAGTGAAAGAGAAGAGGAGAAAGAGAACAGTAAATAAAAACAACTTATAGTCAACAAAACACATACTGAAATGTTTGAAATGAAGTGAGGTCTGCAATATACTCTGAAATGTAGTCCCCCTGGCCCTGCCCTGCAAAAAAAGGGTAGGGGATTGGTAGATAGCCAGGTGGTTAGTATGTGAGTTTTAAAAAGACACAAAATGTGAATTGTAGATTCTAGATGTGGGGTGTGCAATTCTTTAAGCTTTTCTGTAACTTGAAAATTTCACACTAAAGAATGTGAGTGTATGGCAGAGCATCTATTTTTGTCTTTTTGGATTATTTCATTAACTGCTGGGCCAAAAAAGAGACTTGGAAATAAGGAAAGCGTTTCCTATGGTTCTTGTTCTATTTTAATAAATGGAACCTAAAGTGTCACACACATCACCTCCGCCCTCTTAATAATAACAATCACCCATGAGTACATCGCCGCTACCACCTCTGGATCTTGCGGCTGTCCCAGCACAGCGTTAATTACCTTACACATGTCAGCCTCCCAGAGAGAACTTCAATGGTGTTCTTTATTGTTTAACAAAAAGTTCTAGGCTGAGTCACATCTTCAGAACTTCCAGACAGCCAGGAACTAGAAGAGATGTTCTAAGAGGAAGATTCTGTCTGTGATGGTGGGTATTTTTAGCAGAATGTATTATTCAAATATGAAGGTGTGGGACTCTGTGTTTCAGGGTAGTGAGCTGGAAGTAGGAAGAAGGAAAACACATTTTAGAAAAAGATACATAGTATAAATCATAAAGTAACTAACTTTAATCCAGTTTCTGTAGAGAGAGAAACCTTGTTCCTTTTCTCTTTTTCCTTAAGCTCCTTGTATCCAGTGCCATTTGATAGGTCGTCTGGCCAAAGGGTGTGACAAAGGCTGCCTGGATTCGGCACCCCCAGCTCTTTCCTAGCTTCCCTTTCTCAATAAACCTTTGACAAAGGTCAGGAGTTTGAAAGGTTGGGTTTTTCCTTGTTTGGTTCAAGTGTTTCTTGCTCAGTAGAATGATTAAATGTCTCTGAGTGTCAATAAATAAGTGGTTTCGGTGAAGCTTTTTGGAATCTGTTTCCCTGAAGGCTGCTTGGTGGTGTGCCTGGGATTGGTTTGGTTTTGTATGAAACTAGTAGGTAAACATTGTAATTAGCAGACTGCCTAGTCCCTGTGGCTCCTGATACCTGTACAGCCATGCATTTAAGAAGAGGGCAGGGATAAATATATTCACCTAAAACCAGGAGTCAGGCTTTGATCTTCAACTCCGACTGACAAAATGCTAAGGTGCTAAAGAGGCAAAAGCCGGATTTGAACTAAAAGGATCTCAGGACCCCTGGCTCAGCTATGCTAGCGCTAGAAAGAACGTATGAATTAGGTAAATACTTAGCAGGAAAAAAATAAAAAAGACAATAAGCCAGCCTTGAACAAAAACGTATCAGTTTTCTGATTAACTTTACTCTGGATGGAGGCCATAATTCAAACCTGATTCATGAAACAGTGTCAGACAATTCTGGTTGTGTACAGGGGCAACATAACAGAACTGGATCAGGTACAGTACCCTCATACTGATCAAGTTCAGGATCTCTGGTTCATTTTGTGTGGATACCTCTGTGCTATTGTGAGGGAGAGAAGGGTGGGTTCCTGTAAAGCCAGGTCAAACCATCTCTTCCCGAGAAGTAGCTGACTGAAGTGCAAACCAAGCATCTTCTGCCTGTCCCACTGGGAAAATACAGTAGACATGTTTCATACAAAGACTCAGTTAGTGGTACCTAGGTTCAGACAGACTTTGAAACTTAATTGGATTGAGGAGGAAAAAAAAAATTCTGGCTCCTTTCCTAACATAGATTGTATATAATCAACAAATCAGCAGGCAGTTTTCATTGGGTTGTGACTCATTTCACATTTAATTCCAATAAAGATTATGGAATGACATTTTAAAGCTTTTCTGAAATTAGAAATATAGGAAACCTGAAGGTGACTTTGCTAGAGAATGTAGAATATAAAATAGTGTGCAAAATAAAAAAATATTCACTCTTTGGGTGGGCTTTATGAATTGCTGACATACAGCCATACTGTTTCGGCCTTCTGGTGGAGTGGGATGAGTGACGGCCTTACTGTTACATGCACAGAGTGGTTTTTGCTTTTTTTTTTTAAAGATGGGATAATCTATCAACATAATCTTTTCCACCATTCTCCCAGGATAAGAAACAGAGAAAAGCTGAATGACTTGCTTTCTGAGCAGAGGTGAAGTAAGAAGGGATAGTTAGGGAGTTTGGGATCAACATGTACACACTGCTATATTAAAAACAGATAACCAACAAGGACCTACTGTATAGCACAAGGAACTCTGCTCAATGTTATGTGGCAGCCTGGATGGGAGGAGACTTTGGGGGAGAATGGATACATACATATGTATAGCTGAGCCCCTTCACTGTTCACCTGAAACTATGGGAACATTGTTGATTGGCTATACTCCAATATAAGATAAAAAGTTAAAAAGAAAGAATCTGAATTTTAGTCCCCATGTGTTGCACACACAGCTCACTCCAACTCTGCATCTAAGAGACCTGGCTACACCAGTGCTGGGCGGTGGAACAGGGCAGACCAGGCTCAGCTCACCTAGCTCCGGTGCTCTGCTGCTTCAAGCTGAAATGCTGCTCCCACCAAGTTATGAGAAAAATCGAGAAGCTTTCTTACTCCTCCACTAACATCTTATCTTCCGTAACTTGGGCATGCGGTTGATCAGAGGGATACAACTGGTTGCATTTTTCCTTTCCTTTATTGGTATTTTATGGGATTACTAACAAGAAATCCGAGTGAGTAACAAAAATCTTGCCCCAGCACTTACGGGGACTTCTCCATGGAGCGAGTTGAGGATGGACGACCCTTCATGACATGGGACCTCCAGACCTGGGATGTGGTGCAGGCTGTGAATGCTCAGTGGTGGCATCAGCTCTAGCAGAAATACGTATGCTTCTAAGGTTGATGTGGCTTGATTTGTGTTCCTAACCCATAGCACCTCAGAACGGGACTGTGTTTAGAGACAGGATCTTTACAGAGGTAATTAAGATAAAATGAGGTCATTAGGCTAGGTCCTAATCCAACCTAACTTAGTGTCTTTATTAGAAGAGATTAGGACACACAGGGGCTCCCCTGGTGGCTCAGAAAGTTAAGAATCCAGGCCACCTGGAGTGCAAGAGACTGGCTTTGATCCCTGGGCTGGGAAGATACCCTGGAGAAGGGAATGGTAACCCACTCCAGTATTCTGCCTGGAGAACCCCATGGACAGAGGGTCCTGGCGGACCCCAGTCCATGGGGTCCCAAAGAGTTGGACACGACTGAGCGACTGAGCAGAAGCACTAGACGGGACACACAGGCAACACAGACTGTTGGAGGACCACGTGAAGAGTCAGCAAGGAGAGAGGCCTCAGGAGAAACCAAACCCGGGACACTTGTCTCTACTGAAACTTTACATGCATGTGATTTTTGGCTAATGTCTGAATCTTCCTCTTCTACACTGAAAATTCTTAGTAAAACATCTTTTGTGAATGATCCAGTTACTTTATTGATGAAGGTTTGGGGAGGTCCCCTCTAAAACAAACTGTGAAGAATTTCTATGAAGAAGACAATGAACAGGGTTCAAAGAGAAAGGTTTTCGGTCCTTAGAAATTGGCAACTGTTTGCTGTAGCTTAGCATTCTTTGAAATAAATAACCCATCTGAGAAGTTGAATATGGAAAAATGTGACATTGGGACTAAGTTTTGGAAATCAATGTGGGTGTGTGACTTAAATACTTTTGGTTTTGGAAAATTTCAAACCTACTGAAGACTTGGAAGATGAGTGCATGAACAGCCACATACTTTAAGAAACCTGTGTAATGATTTGATTTTGCTCCTCCAAAACCTGTTTTTTTCTGCTTTACTGTAATCAATGTAATTGTAATAGTGCCTTCAGAAAGATATGACTATGTAATTAGATCACAAATGCTCATAGTTCAGGAGGGCTAGACATGCCTTTTGGTGAATAATTAACAGGGAAATATTTAGGGCTCAATCTTAAATAAGGCACTACAGGAAATAAAATGTTTAGAGGCCACACTTTAAAACATAAACTTACAGCCACTTGGGAAAACAAAACACAATTCTACTGCAAAAATAAACAGCAATAAAAATAACAGATAAGTGTTGGGGGCAGAGGGAAGGCAGAAAACTCTTGAGAATATGAAGAGGATAAAACTGTTTCTATTTATGTTTCTTCACAGGAATGAATTTCTTATGGAAAGTAACGCTCCTGTTATCAATTAATTTCCTAGGACTTAAAGGCCAATTTGGGAGACCAATTTTATAAGGCAAATTATAAATAAGTACATCTTTCTCTTGTGAACACACAGCAATATTTTTCAATTATTTTATTCTTTACTAGAAGGACAATCCAAAGCTCAGGGAAGTATTTGTTCCTCTAAGGGTCAACCTTAGTTTGGTGGACTTAAGCCAAGTAATTAATCCATTTTTTTCTCCTGACAAAGAATAGGCTACTATATTCACCTGACGTATTTAGTCAGCCTCACGCTAAGACCTGCCCTGGGGAGGGCGTGCCTCCCAGTGAACTGGACCCTAGACCTAGAGATCCGGGGAGCACTTCCTTCTTAACCCATTATTTCCAGAAGTCCACATGTACGTCTAGAGAAACTGGAACCAGGCAAATAATGAATAAGACCACAACCTGGTACAAATGTGATGCAGAGGGGGAGATTACTCCTAACAGGGCAAAGTGAGTAGGGGTGTGTTTTTAAATTAATACAAGCTGTTAACTGCATTTGGCCACCATCTAATCTGTTTGTTGCTGTTGTTCAGTCACTCAGTCATGTTTAGCTCTTTGCAACCTCATGAACTGCAGCAAGCCAGGCTTCCCTGTGCTTTACCATCTCCCAGAGCTTGCTCAGACTCATGTCCATTCAGTTGGTGATGCCAACCATCTCATCCTCTGTCGCCCCCTTCTCCTCCTGCCTTCTATCTTCCCTAGCACCAGAGTCTTTTCTAATGAGTCGGCTCTTTGCATCAGGTGGCCAAAGTACTAGAGCTTCAGCTTCAGCATCAGTCCCTCCAATGAATATTCAGGACAGATCTCCTTTAGGATGGACTGGTTTGATCTCCTTGCTATCCAAGGGGACTCTGAAGAGTGTTCTCCAGCACCACACTTCGAGAGCATCAGTTCTTCAGTGCTCAGCCTTCTTTATGGTCCAACTCTCACATCCATACATGACTACTAGAAAAACTATAGCTTTGACTATATAGATCTTCGTTGGCAAAGAATGCTGTTTAATACGCTGTCTAGATTGTCATAGCCAATGCAGGAGACACAGGTTCAATTCCTGGGTCAGGAATACCCCCTGGAGAAGGAACTGGCAACCCACTCCAGTATTCTTGCCTGGAAAATCACAGGGACAGAGGAGTCTGGAGGGCTACAGTCCACAGGGTCAAAAAGAATCGAACACGAATGAGTGACTTCACACACACAATTATCCTAGGGCTATGGTGATAAATAGAACGTATGCTAAGTACATTTACCTTTTGGTCTGTGCACTTAAGGGACCAAGCCCAGGTACTTTTGAGTCACTGCATTCCCTGAATGAGGCCAGAGAAGTGATTCAGTTTTGTGATTATTTTCTTTCACCTTATGTAGTTTTTTTTCTTTTTTCTTTTTTAACTCCTTGTAGTTGAGGAAAACTGATTTTGCAGATTAGCCACAATCACAAGCCATTCCGGAAATTAAAAATTCCTCAGGCTCTAGTTAAACATTGTTGGTAAAAAGTTCCTGCTCACTACCACCTAGAAATCTATTCCACGGCATGACATATATAATGATTATATCTTTATCTAGGCTCTTTACGATTTCCAAATTTATATACATGACTCAACTAAATAGAGGAGCTCAAGGAATCAATTTTCTAAACAACCAATTCATAAACACTTTTATACATTATTTCCTGTCAAGAAACTAGACAGAATTTCCTCCAACTTCAAGAATCTTATGCCTGGAGGGAGACATGGCAACCCACTCCAGTATTCTTGCCTGGAGAATTCCATGGACAGAGGAGCCTGGCGGGCTACAGTCCATGGCGTCACAAAGAATCAGACAGGACTAAACAACTTTCACGTCAAGAATCTTAACCATTCCCCCCAAAAAGCACACTAGTTTTGGATGGGACAGAGTTAATTTGAAAATGAGAAGTAGAGTCTAGAATGTTGATTGTTTAAAAAATGTTTATTTTGAGCAAAGGATCCTTGTTATCTCAGTCTTTAACATGCATTTGGCAGCCTGTATTAAAATAGTTATTCTCCAGGGGGTGAGGGGTGGATCACAGGTGGGGTGGACTTGGATGAGATAGCAGTTTCAGTTTTACCACTCTTATTAACTTTGTTACTAGGGTTGAAATATGCAGCAGGGACAAAGAGCACTGTTTCTATGAACTGTTTAAAGGAGAGAGCAGGAGGAAATGTGAGAAGGATGATTTCTCAATTTTGTCTTTTAAAAGGCAGTCTCGTGGCTGGATTTCCTCCTAAACCCAACACTGTGTGTCCAACTGGACTGAGACACATCCTTAGGTCTGGCAGTATATGGAAAGATCAAGAAAGAGTTTTCATTGATCAGCAGACGGTCAGGTAGCAAAGCTGGGAGAACTGCTTCTGCTGATGTATCTTCACTAAGTGACAAGGCTGACCTTTGAAATCATTAAGTGTTGGTATTTTGATCTGTCTAAAAAGGTAAAGTGAGTTCTTTCATAAGGAAGTGGGAAAAAGCCAGACTAAATGAGTATAAACTAATCAGTGCGAGTAGGGCAATGATGAACTCAGACTGGTCAGATGGGTTAAATGAAAGGGGTCTGGGATGTGCCAGTAGCTCTGCCCTGCAGAGCTTTTTCAATAGATCTGTAGTTGGGTGGGGAGAGCAGGCCTGGAGGGACGAATTTGAGCTCTGAGGGGTGTACAGTTGCGTACACGCTGACACTGCCAGAGGCTGGCCTGGCTTCTGAAGATCGACGGCATGCAGAGGGAGCCTTGGCCACAACAATGCTTGGGAGCGGGAGATGGCAACAGGGCTTTCTGGGTGTCCCCTAGGAATCCATCTAAGAATGATGTAATATATTTGACTTCCTTTTTTTATTTTCAGGTTTCTGACCAGTAAACAAACCCTTTCCTAGTGCTTAAGTCATTTTATAAATCTAACTCACAAATAAAGTGAATCTTCAGTTCTTAAAAGTTTTAACCTAGTATAAAACAGTAAATTATCTTAAACATTTCAACTTACAGGTCCACGGTTTGAATCAATTGCTCAGGGACATATTTTAAATTGGGTCACAAGGCTTTTCATGTTAATTAACAAATTATCTGAAACATTGTGAATACTGTATGTATTTTAAAAAGTAAAGACAGACTTCCCCACAACTGTATATAAAAATACAAATATCTTGGGTTTTATTTAGTCCATCTCATTTGTACTTGATTCTAAACCTTCCCAGAGTTAAAATACTACATCGTAAGGAAATAATTTGTTTTCAGATGGAACTCAAACCTGAAAATGGGTGCCGTCTTCTCATCTCTGTCCCTAAGATTCTAATTACTAGCCACCTAATTCTCAAGACCTCTTTGATTCTTCCCACACAGGCTGACCTGCCTCTTGAGAAATCTGTATGCAGGTCAGGAAGCAACAGTTAGAACTGGACATGGAACAACAGACTGGTTCCAAATAGGAAAGGGAGTCCGTCAAGGCTGTATATTGTCACCCTGCTTATTTAACTTATATGCAGAGTACATCATGAGAAACCCTGGGCTGGAAGAAGCACAAGCTGGAATCAAGATTGCCGGGAGAAATATAAATAACCTCAGATATGCAGATGACACCACCCTTATGGCAGAAAGTGAAGAGGAACTAAAAAGCCTCTTGATGAAAGTGAAAGAGGAGAGTGAAAAAGTTGGCTTAAAGCTCACCATTCAGAAAACAAAGATCATGGCATCCGGTCCCATCACTTCATGGGAAATAGATGGGGAAACAGTAGAAACAGTGTCAAGCTTTATTTTTTGGGGCTCCAAAATCACTGCAGATGGTGACTGCAGCCATGAAATTAAAAGGCGCTTACTCTTTGGAAGAAAAGTTATGACCAACCTAGATAGCATATTCAAAAGCAGAGACATTACTTTGCCGACTAAGGTCCGTCTAGTCAAGGCTATGGTTTTTCCTGTGGTCATGTATGGATGTGAGAGTTAGACTGTGAAGAAGGCTGAGCGTTGAAGGATTGATGCTTTTGAACTGTGGTGTTGGAGAAGACTCTTGAGAGTCCGTTGGACTGCAAGGAGATCCAACCGGTCCATTCTGAAGAGATCAGCCCTGGGATTTCTTTGGAAGGAATGATCCTAAAGCTGAAACTCCAGTACTTTGGCCACCTCATGTGAAGAGTTGACTCATTGGAAAAGACTCTGATGCTGGGAGGGATTGGGGGCAGGAGGAGAAGGGACGACAGAAGATGAGATGGCTGGATGGCATCACTGACTCGATGGACGTGAGTCTGAGTGAACTCCGGGAGTTGGTGATGGACAGGGAGGCCTGGCATGCTGCAATTCATGGGGTCACAAAGAGTCGGACACGACTGAGCAACTGAACTGAACTGAACACAGGCTGAACTTGGCAACTGACCCAAATCAACACCTCTATTCACCCTTTAACCCTGAATTCTGATTAAACTCTGAATTCTCTGTGCACCCTTCCCTGACGACAATCATCACTCATAGATATAGCCTGCCAGGCTCTTCTGTCCATGAGATTCTCTGGTAAAGAATACTGGAGTGGGTTGCTATTCCAGAGCTAGGAATCGAACCCAGGTCTCTTGCATTACAGGCAGATTCTTTACTGGCTGGACTATGAGGGAAGCCCACAAGTGTGCACAGGACCTGCCAATCAACTCTGCATCAACACCCTTCTTCTGATGGTGGCAGGTGAATCAGAGATGGTCACAGAAGTAGAACTAGAACCTGGAAAAAGAAATGCAATGGTAGAACAGAAGTCAGAGGAAAGAGAGAATTTCCAGAAGGAAGGTGTTATTAACATCAGTAGTTTGAAAGGCAGCAGGGAAGTTTGTAAAATAAAGGGATGAAACAGGACCATTAGATTAGATGGTCATACATTTAAATTTAAGATTCAAATTGCACCAGTGAGATTTTCATGTCAGTGTATGGGTAGAAAACAAAGAACGACATAGGAAGAGTGAGCTAGAAGTGAGAAATTTGGAATTGAATTTCAAGGCAGCAACAACTCAAGAATTAAGACCTTTTAACTTAATTTTGTATTTTAATAAAGGGTAAAGAGAGGCAAGGAAGAGGTAGATAGAGTAAGAGAGAGGGAGTAAAGATATGGAATGGTAACCAAAAAGTGGAAGAGGTTCACTGGGAAGAGATATTTATTCTATATTTTAATTTTAAAAATACATCTGAGTGTGTTTGCTGAGGAGAGAGTTGATCCCTTTTGTGGGGGAGGGATGGAGAGCTTAGAATTTGAAGATTTGGGTTGGAGACAGGATTAACGCGTGAGGCAGTGTACCAGAGGATCTCAGCTAAACGGTAAGGAGACCAGGTGAAAAGATCGACCTTGAGCAGGAAAAGGACCATCTTGTCCTCTAAGAATGGAGGGAATGTGGCAGGGGATCCCAAGGGAGACAGGTGTGGGTGTGGACGGGGTAGAAGGTGAAGGTAGCCCAGCTGAGCTGCCTGAATTTGGCCCCCCTCTGGCCAGCCTGGCAGGACTCAACACACAGTTCCCGGGAATAGGAGGAATCTGGACTGGGATGAGGACAGCTCCAGACATGGCCAAATGGAGCCATCAGAGGGCCTCCTGACCACGTAGTAATTCACACGGATCACAGGCCACAGGAGGAATCTAGAGGCTTCTCTTCAATTCTGATTTCTCAGGTAAAGAAAACCAGACTAGAGACATACTCAAGAGCAGTTACTGGTGACTCTCAAACTACAAGCTCGGTTTCTTGGCTTCTGCCTCACCCTGCTGTTATAAGAATATACACAATCAGTGTTTTTTCTCTCTCTCTCCCTGGCTATCTTTCCCTCATTCTTCTGCTTTGAAGTATATCACTTTTTCTGAAAGTTCCTCCCTGGCCTCTCCTCCCTCTTGTCAAGCAGATCCCATAAAAGCTTTGCAATGTCCCCTTTACTTTCCTTTGTTGCACCTCATTGAACAATTTGAAATTCTAGTTTTATTTACATAGTTATTTAATGTTCTTCTTTCCCAGCAGATATTATAAGCCACATGAGGACAAGGATTCTATTTGTTCACTTTTGTATACTGGTGAGCACGCAGCTCAAAGTCTAGATGGAGCTGGTGCTCAATAAACATGATGAATGAATTTATATTCCAACATATAGTGTAGGAGTATAGTATTCAAGAATTTTATTTGCAAATTAAAGTTCTGCATTTGTGAAGAGAGTCCATTGTGGGGTGGCAAGAAGGCTGACCTATATATTCTCTGGGCATATAGGAAGTACTCAATATATATTTGTTGAATGAATAAGTGAATTTCCACACCAGTTATTTTCATTCTCTTAAAAAAAACACCACCACACTGTGCCTCCAAGCCACTGAAAATAATTTAAAGATACTACCTAAACATAAAAAAAACTATTTGAACAATTAAGATTTTCCAGTGTGATTTAGAATAAATATTAGAATAAATATTATCATCAAACTTTGTTAATAATCAATTTATAATGAAAATACTAACTATATAATTAAGGTAGCTTCTGGGATAACTGGAAAACCTAACATTTAATTCCTAAAGCTTTACACTTCGGAATGTCTCAGAGACATTGTGTCAGAGAATGTGTCAGAGACACTTTCTCTCATGATACTAAGTGAATCTGAACTTACCAAGCTTTAGGACAAAACTTCATGCATGTGCAAACATTTAAAAATAAAAGTCATCCCCAATGAATTGTCTACCACCTTTTCCAGGAAAGAAAATTCATGAACACACGCATGAAGATTAGTCCCATAGCGTAGGCAAATATTTTTCCATGTCCCACCTCAAAGCAAACAAATGAAAATAGAAACTTCAAGGACAATTATAAACTGTGTCCTAGTTTAAAGACACAGCATCCTTTTCTCCTTTGGTTTTCCTTTATACTCTTATCAGAAATAAATAATGCTAGCAGGAAAACATTTCTGCTCGTTTGACTGTGAGGTAATTAATTTCTGTCATAGTTCTCTACTTTCAAAACTTTATAAAGAGAAAAAAATAGAAAGCACTCAAATGTTTGTTGATTATGGATATTAAGAGACATTAGTGAATCTACCTGGTCTAGGTTATACCTACACATCCCAGCATTCTAATTCTTTCATGGAACTTTTAATCTCCAAAAGGAGCTATTATTCTGGTTAATATTAAAATGTTTCAGTGTTTTAGATATACACAATGTTGCAGTATTGGCATAAAAATGCTTTGTCATAGTCACTTGGGCAAGTTATGGGGAACACAGATGCTTTGTTAGTTATAGTATTTGGGGAAGTTAAGGAATGTATGAATTCTTGAGTTTTCAGGGAAGTCTGATTTCAAATAGTCTATCGTGTTGTCCATACAAAGTGCTCTGCATTTTACTAGAAGATTCGGGACCTATATCTCACAGCAAAATTACCATCTGCCAGAGAGATGATGGCTTGGACTGCCCACAGTTGAACAGCGAGAACGGTAACTTGTCCTAGGTGTTTCTGACGGCACACACAGAGTCCAAGGCTGGCTTATGTATTGTTAATAATCCCTCCCAGGCTCAACTGTCCTTTCATCTTGGAATTTTCTGACTCTTCAGATCTGAGTTCCCTCACATTCCTTCCTATGCTATTTAGTGAAGGTCTATGGAAGGATGTACATTCTCCCCTTGCCTATACATTCAGCCTCTGCACATATTCCCAGTACTCAGGAAGCGAAAGTTCTGTGTTTTTAAAGATTTTTTTGACATGGATTATTTGTAAAGTCTTTTATTGAATTTGTTACAACATTTCATCTGTTTAATGTTTTACTTTTCTGGCCATGAGACATGTGGGATCTTGGTTCCCTGACCACACCCCCCTGTACTGGAAGGTGAAGTCCTGGACCACCAGGGAAGTCACAATTTCTGCATTTGTGAAAAGCAAAATGTGAGCTTACTGAAAGGCAGACACATAGTTGACCAAGGGGAAATAATTATTTGTACTTTAAATTTATCCTTAGTTTCATTACATAATAATACTAGCTTGCTTAATACAATTTAAAGGCATATCACGGTTTGGAAGGACTGTTGCTGAGGCTGAAGCTTCAATACTATGGCCATCTGATGTGAAGAGCTGACTTACTGGAATAGACCCTGATACTGGGAAAGGTTGAGGGCAAAAGGAGAAGGAGGTGGCAGAAGATGAGATGGTTAGATAGTATCGTTGATTCAGTGGACATGGATTTGAGCAAACTCTGAGAGATAATGGAGGACACAAGAACAACAGAGTTGTGACACTTAACTATTTTTGCTCTTTTCCCCCAATTTTAAGATAAAATGTACAAATGCATTATAAGGATACCTTAAATACGTAAAGCGCTGTGAATCCACATAAGAATAGCAACAAGATAAATTGCTTTGAAAGCGTTTAAAACTAAACTTTATATAAATGTGTGTGTGCACAGAGTCTAAAAAAAATACACCATGGTAACTTAAAACATGTCAATGTTTAAGATATGCAAACTGTTGAGTTGAAATAAGTTAATAGAACACTGCAAACAAGCTCATCAAATTTGCACAATGGGAGCAGAAGAATCTGAAAGGTAGAGGCCCATTTGGGTGATGAAAACCAGATGCCAAGGTGAGTTCATTACAAATAAAAGTATTCTGATTAGCTTCAGGGGAGAAGGAGAAAAGAACCAGGTACCAAAGATAGGAAAGCCAAACAGCCCCTAGCAGATGGAGACACATGACTCCCTAACTGCCCCTAGGTAACCCCTGGTTTAAGGACAAGGCAGACGTCTATCATCATTTCTGTCAGTGGATCGCCATCCACAAGTGTCCATCTCTCTGGAGCACCACCACATGAAACCCTGCTCTGAGCCCACAATCAGATTGCCTTTCTCTAAGACAAGAAACAGTCCCCAAAGCCCACACTGTGAAGAGAGGCTATGAGAACTGTGGGAAGTAAGTGATGTGAAGACAGCTGCAAGAAATCATCACTGACTTCATCAACAAATACAAGTGTCCTTCAAGAGCCATGCCATTTCCTTTAGGAAGCTCAAGATATGGGTGTGCTTTTGACTCTCATGTAAAGCCAAAGTCCATTTTCCCAGCGTAACCAATTAGGGAGTGTAGCTGAGAGCTGTCAACTTATTGTGTGAAGGGGTTGGAGTGCGGGTTGGAGGAGCTTGCTCTCTGTGTTGAGTGCAGCTGAATGTGTGAGTCTTTCTCCTGCCCTAACCTTAATCCTGCCTCTAGGATCTTAAGTCTAACTAGTCCAACCATTGCTTTAAATGAGTGCTTTATACTCTGTTGAGCATGAAGCTAAACACTCTGAGCACATTGTTTACGGCAGGAAACAGGTTTATTCACTGCTGCTGCTAAGTCACGTCAGTCGTGTACGACTCTGTGCGACCCCACAGACAGCGCCCACCAGGCTCCCCCGTCCCTGGGATTCTCCAGGCAAGAACACCGGGGTGGGTTGCCATTTCCTTCTCCAGTGCATGAAAGTGAAAAGTGAAAGTGAAGTCGCTCAGTCATGTCTGACTCTTCGCGACCCCATGGACTGTAGCCTATCAGGCTCCTCTGTCCATGGGATTTCCCAGGCAAGAGTACCGGAGTGGGCTGCCATTGCCTCCTCTGGGTTTATTCACTGAACAGTTCAATAAAAGCCAAGGTACTCCCAGATGCAGTGAACATTAGAGGAGACTTTGTTGCAGTATAAAGAATTCCAGACTCTGAGTTAGCACAGTCCGTGGGTTCTAGTTTTGGCCCTCTGAAGAATTTAGGGTTATATGATTTTAGCTAGGCCATTAGCCTCTCTGGGCCTTAGTTTCCTCATCTGTGTAATGGAGATGGTGAAATAAATGATGTCTAAGGCCCTTTTTGGATCCTCCATTCTGGAATGACTGTGGACTGCATGTTCAAAAGAAGGAGTAATCATGTTGGGATAGAAAGATCAAGAGTTTTCAGGAGATAATTAGGGTGGTTTGCTCATTTTCTGCAAAATCTGGTTTCTCAGTTGCAAAAAATTCAGCGGAGAGATTACAAATGGCTCTGGTAATCTCTGCCTCACAGATAACCACTGCTAGGAATTTTTTCTTCTGGATATTATACGTGTTAATTATAACTGTTACTACTGGCATGTTAGGTGCCAAATATAATCATTACTCATTATATTAAAATGGAACATTAAATACGTGTTTAACAAACTTAAAAAAATTTAAGATTATATCTTGGACATCTTTCCATGTCATCACATATACATCTCTCTCTCTTTTTTTTAATCAACAGAGTACTGCATTGTATCTGCAAGCTGTAATTCATTTAACCAGCATATATTGACAACAGATACACTGTTCTTTGTGATCATAAACAATAGTGCAACAAAATTCCTTTGCATGCCCTGTCCAAATATTCAGTCTTGACACCTCCTCCCTCACTGTCCATTTCCAATCCTTCACCAGGTCCTGGCGGTTTCACCTAATATCTCAGGAACCCACACACTTCTCTCCTCTGAATTCTCTCTACTTTATTCAAGTGGAGATTCAGCAGTGTCTCACACAACAGCCCCTTACTTGAGGCTAGTCTCCTTTAGCCCCATGTCTTCCTTCTAGCTTCCTAACTTGCAACCAGAGATGCAAATCTTATTTCCCAGTTTACGACCTTCAGTAGCTTCTCTCTGTTCCTAAGATAAAGACCACTGCCTTGTAATGGTTTTATTGCCGATACTGCACTTTGAAGTCAGCATATAGTTTGGAATTTGTATGTGTTTTACCTGCATCCTAGGATGAAAATTAAATTAGTATATGGAGTAAATTTGTTACTCAGTCAGGACAACACACTTCTGAGATGGTTAGTAAGGATGTTATCAGATGCTTATAATTCAGAGGTGGTTTCTACAAGCAAGTTAGTTTCTTTATCTGCCATCAGCACAAAGGACTTGACTAATTAGCAAATAACTGTTAGAAGTTATTTTTCTTTGGTGAAGTCAGTGTTGTACAGGATGTGTGGACAGGCTAGAAACAGTGTTGAGGTATCCCGACTCTTGCATCAAATGGTACCTGGTAGTGACTCAGTATCTGTCCTTCCCAGCGGTTCCCAGGACATGCTGGTGAATACTGCCTTGTCTAGTTCTTGCTGCTTAATTAAACCCTTAGGTTAGCTGAACCTGTCCCTAGAGGAGTGTTCCATTGCCTCTAATGAACTTTCCATGAAAGATCTAACTGGAGAAACAAAAGGAACAGAAAGGGGAATTTCATCCAGATTACAAACAGGCTGCACGACTGTTTCAACTCCTGCTTACAAGTCAGTATTACAACATGAGGCTAGATTGAGCCTGACATTTGCTTTGGGATCAGGTGTGAGGCTGTGGGGAAGAAGACTTGTACCCTCAGTCTATTACCCTCTAAATACTGAAGGTTTCAAAAATCCTAAACAAGATCTTAAACAAGGGTCGGATTGATTGAGGTCAGATTATAGTATGTAACCTAAAAGACCCTGCACAATACCTTCTGCCATCTCTCCTGGTCCTCCTCCTGCTCAGGAGACTTCCTGAACACCGTACCTTGGGGGATGTCTGGGCCTACAGCCTGCCTTTGCACCTGAGAACCCACTTTGCCTGACCAGATTCCTCTTACCCTTCCCAGCTTGGCGGGACAGGCTTTCCTCAGAGAAGCCGTTCTGGCCTCTCAGGCCAGGTCATGCCCCCAACCCTCACAGAGCCCAGGGTAGCTCTCCCTGTGTACCTTAAGGGAATGGATGAGGATGCGTCCTTATGCTAACTGCACCGAGCCCTATGGTACTTCCTCCAGGTCTGGGTTAATTACCTTTGTATTCCCACTGTCTGGCACAGTATGGACATTTGTTCAATAAAGAGCATTTAGATTTTAGGCCCCACAGCATCAGTATTTTTTAAAAAAGTTTATGGAACTAGGTTCACTAAGTGGAGTGAGCTTTCCATAATGAAAACACTTAACAGTATTAAAAAAAAAAATCCAACCAAACTCACAAAGTGAAGGGCTTAGGATATATAAAATACAAAGGTGAAGCAATGACCCTCTCTTTTAAATACTATCCACGCCAACTTAATTCTGTTGAAAAGCCTTCACGGACAGGAGGGCCAGGAGAGAGCCACCTTCCTCACTCACTCTGCGTATTTCAGTTTCCTTTCCTTTCAACATTGACAGCAGGATCATTTCAGTGTGCAAACAAGTTTGCTTTCTCAGAGAACTCCATTTTACTTTGTTTCCACACATCAAGTCCTTGGCATTCTCCCTACTTCCCACTAACACAAACACAGAATACACTTCACCCCAAACTTCTGTACATGCCGAGGTTCGGGGAGGATTTAAAACTACTCCTGGACAGCTATTTAAGGAGATCATTTTATGATAAGGAGAGTTACATATCTAGTTAGAAATTCCGGGGAAATCCCATGAGTTTCAGTTAGAAATTTCCTGTTATTTTGTGTGGCCTTTGTCCAAGGTAAAGATGAGGTGAGCTGGGAGGAAAAGTGCATTGTTTGAACACCTGCCCTACCTATACCCTTCCTTGCATCTTGTATTCCATGGCGCTGCTCTGGTCCTAACTAACCTCTCATCTCACTTTCGAGAAAACTGTGGGCCACAGAGATTGAGAATCAGGTTGATTAAGTATTTACTAAATGCAGACAAATGCAGCTTTACAGATAAGGAAACTGAAACCCAGGGAGGTTCCAGGCAGAGTTAGGATGCAAACCTGATGGGGGTCCAGGCCTCACTCCTGTCTTTTCTGCGAGAGCCAGGCCTGACTCAACAAGGGTCATAACCCGTGCTTCCTTGAGACTCACTTGGGAAGCATAGGTGACCCACTGGCTTAGTGAATGGAAGAAAGTACCTTGGTTTCTTTTGTTGTTGTTCAGATGTCCCACTCTTTTGTGACCCCACGGACTATATATAGCCCACCAGGCTTCTCTGTCCATGGGATTTCCCAGGCAAGAATACTGGAGTGGGTAGCCATTTCCATCTCCAGGGGATCTTTCCAGCCCAGGGATCAAATCCAAATCTCCTGCATGGCAGGCGGATTCTTTACCACTTGGGGAGCCTAACGCAGTTTCTTTTAAGGGTTCCCATAAACTAAACAGACAGTAAGCGCCTGCAAACAGATGAGTAAAGACATCTAGAGGGACCAAACATGCATATGATACAGTCATTTGTGACTCAGAGGATGCTTCTGACTGTTTCTGAGTCTCACCCAGTACACCTGTCAGTGGAGACCTTCAAGGTGCTGGGGCAGTGAATTCTGGAAATTGGTTTACTTGTTTTGCTTTTTGTCTAATTAACTCTTACAGGACAACTGCCTGTCCAGGGCTGTAGTTTCAGTAATTTTTCTTCTCTGAAGGTACTTTAGCTTTAACTTTTTATTGATTTGTTTGACTAGATGCAAGTCACACTACTTTTGCCCCATTAAAACTTTGATTGCAGGTAGCGTGTTATAAAAACAACCTTCCAACTCTCTCAGTTTGCTGTGACTTCTTCACACCCTCTTTTGTTTTCAGGCTCTCCCCCAGGTCCACAATTTTCATTTCAACCTGGGCTCCAGCACCACGAAACATTTGCCTTTTAGTAGCTCAGACAATAAAGAACCTGCCTCCAATGCAGGAGACCTGAGACTGATCATTGGGTTGGGAAGATCCCCTGGGGAAGAGAATGACAACCCACTCCAGTATTCTTGCCTAGAGAATTCCAAGGACAGACCATGGGGTCACAAAGAGTCAGACATGACTGAGCAACTAACACATTTTACCTTTGAAAGGAGAAAGCAAGCTCGGCATCAATAAGAGAGACTGAACTCATTTTACAGAGCTGGGGGATCAGGCTTCCATTAGTGGTCTTCTGGGGCTGGACCTCAGCCTGGGTTGCGGTGACTCTCTGAAGCTTCTATCACATCCATTCCTAGAATACTTGGCTTCCTTCATCAAAACCAAATCCCAGTGAGGATCATAAAACGTGTCCCATCAAGTATAAAAGAGAATGCACAGAAATTGTATTTAGCAAACTAAATCTTAATTTAAATCATTTGAAATATAAAGCATGATTTGTTGTTATTACAATTACCATATGGATTCAGTGAAATAAGAAAATCAGGCCAGGGAGGAAATCAGGTTTTACGAGATATTTTCAAGTTGCCATGAAATACTTATTTGGAATCATCAATATAAACAAGCATCTTTCAAACATCTCTCTAAGTTTGACACAGTATATATGGGAGGAAAAAGTAACCCAAACTTAAAATTGGATAATTTGGATAATTTCTGCCAAAGACCAAATATAAAACCTGCAGAGTACTTCAGTGGATAGAAGATTGGGCTTAGCATCAATAGAATGGGTTCAAACATTGACTGGGTGACACCTCTAAATCTCTGTGAAAGTGGCATAATATTTAGGTTGGTGAAAAAGTAATTGTGGTTTCAGACCATGAATTTTAAATCATCATAACAAGGCTCAAACACACTTTTATTATTCAAAATAGGAACCATTACTATCAACCCATTTTTGCCAATGAAAAACAAGCTGATTTGTCTAGTGAACCCTTGAAAAGCATTTTCGGCCTCCTGCTGATTGAGGAAGCATTTTCCTTGCAAAAAGTTGTCGAGATGCTTGAAAAAGTAGTAGTTCATGGATGACAGGTCAGGTGAACATGGGAGATGAGGCAAAACTGCATAGCCCAATTTGTTTAACTTTTGAAGCACTGCTTGTGTGACGTGGTCAGGGGGTGTCCTGGAGAAGAACTAGGCCCTTTCTGTTGATCAATGCTGGCTGCAAGCGTTGCAGATCTCATCGATCTGCTGAGCATACTTCTCAGATGTAATGGCTTCTCTGGGATTCAGAAAGCTGTAGTGGATCAGACAGACAGCAGGCCACACAGCGATCATGATCTTTTTTTGGTGTAAGTTAGCCTTGGGAAGTGTTTTGGAGCTTCTTCTTGGTCCAACCACTGAGCTGGTCATCGCTGGTTGTTGAATAAAATCCACTTTTCATCACATGCCACAATTCGATGGAGAAATGGTTCATTGTTGTTGTATAGAAGACATTTCAAAATGATTTTTAAAAATTTTTGGTCAACTCATGAGGCACCCACTTATTGAGCTTTTTCACCTTTCCAATTTGCTTTGAATGCCGAATAACTGTAGAATGGTAGGCATCGAGTTCTTCGGCAACTTCTTGTGTAGTTCTAAGAGGATCAGTTTCGATGATCCTCTCAATTGGTCATGTCAACTTCCAATGGCTGGCCACTGCACTCTCTTCAAGGCTCTTGTCTCCTTTGCAAAACCTTTTGAATCACCACTGCACTGTACATTCATTAGCAATTCCTGGGCCAAATGCATTGTTGAAACTGTGAGTTGTCTTTGCTGCTTTTTGCAACCCATTCTGAACCCAAATGAGAAAATCACTTGAATTTGCTTTTTATCTAACATCATTTCCCTAGTCTAAAAATAAACAGCAAGTAATGTCATCAGCAAAAAAAAAAAACACACCATAATAAAAGAAGAAATGTGCATTAAAATGATGTATAACATAACCAGATTTATTTAAGAATGCACCAATATCAAACAGCAAAGTTCAATAATGCCAAATCACAATTACTTTTGCACCAGCCTAATAATTCTACCTATACAAATGTCACAGGACAGTTGGGAAGGTCTAATAAACTCAAGAACTATATAAAGAACTGCTTCATTATAACTAATTGCCTGCCAAAAAAATTTATCTCATTATATACACACATACACAAACACACACAAATATGAAATTTACACGAGCATGCTGATTTGGAACTTTAAAATTTGAACTGCCTCTTAGTAAAAGCTTAAAAACTGCTACAATTCAAAGGAATGGGGAAAGTTACCTGAAAATAAAAACCTGAAACCATCCTTACCACCAAAAAGCATCTTCTTTTTCAATAGTAAAGAATGCAAAGATAACACCCCAACCTAAAGTTTGCGATGCACAGTTCAGAACCTGGCAGTCTAGAACCATCTTCACTTCCTCTCTTTCTTTCCTTAGAATCCAACTTGGCAACAAGTGTCGTGGGACAAGCTTTGCAAGGCCTCTCGGGTTGGACGGTTCTTCTGTTTCCCCATCCGTGCCTCAGTCTGAGCCCTGCCCTCAGCACCCTTACAACGGGGTTCACTACTGCCAGGCTCTCTGGGCCATCCTTAGTGCTGCCAGATCAGCCTTCCTAAAAAGCAGAATTCCTCAGGATCCACAGAGATTCCATCTGGCTCATCCTGTTTCCTCTACTCCAAAAACATTCCCCTCCTCAGTCTAGGAATTCCTTCACCCGCCCAGACGCCAGCCTCGGGGCCTTTTGCTCTTGCTGTTCTCTCTGCCTCGAATGTCCTTCCACCAGCCCATCTTATTACAAATCACTCTCTCACAGTCCCTTAAGTGCAGTGCTTCTCAGATTTTACCATACTTATGAATCGTCTGAACATCTTCTTAAAATCTAGGTTCTGATTCAACAGATCTCAGGTTGGGGGCAAGACTCTGCAATTCTAATCACCTCCCAGCCAGTGTTGCTGGCCCATGGACCCCACTTTGAGGAGCAAACCTATTGACTCAGTGGGGGAAAAAAAGGGAGGAGGGAGTAGTTCTTGAGACAGACTGACATGGATTTGAATGCAATCTTTCTCAGGCAAATATCTTCATCTGTATAGGGGAATATTATCCATTTTATGGAAGTGATGGGAGGATCTTTTGACTATAAATAGATATTAGCCTTTTCAAATCTCTTTCACTTGGCTCCCCTAACCTTATCATCTTGTTCGTTACTATGCTTCTCTGATAATCCAGTTTATTTCTCTTTACTCTGGATCTTGTGTGTTGTGCTTAGTCGCTCAGTTGTGTCCGACTCTTTTTGACCCCCTGGACTGTAGCCCACCTGGCTCCTCTGTCCGTGGAGATTCTCCAGGCAAGAATACTGAAGTGGGTTGCTATGCCCTCCTCCAGGGGATCTTCCCAACCCTGGGATAGAACCCAGGTCTCCCCTATTGCAGGCAGATTCTTTACCATCTGAGCCACCAGGGAAGCCCACTCTGGATCTTTCCTGACTATTTTTTTTAGCACATAAGTCAAGAAAAAGGAATTCTTAAAGTTAAGTTTTGTTCTTACAAACTTTGAGCTTATGAAACTTAATACCATCCTCCCCTGCAGTTGAGTGGGGAAGGGCACATCGAAGTTCCAGTGCTGATTCCATCACTCATCAGCTGCATCCCCTGCTGAATGTGAACTAACACGTCTGGGTTTCAATTACTTCCCCTGTAAAATTCTGCCTTTACCTCCTGGTTGTTGTGAGAATTAGGGGTGTTACATAAAGTGCTCGGCCAATGCAGCAGACTGCAAAAATGGCCACAACACTCTACCCCTTCCTGAATTCACGTCATTCTCGAGTGACTCTGCAGTTCTTCCCATCAAAAGGTAAAGAGTCTGTTTCTTCATAAAGTAAATTGGAGAAGAAGCAATTTGTGTCCATTTCAGCCTAGGCCTCAAGGAGCCTTGCTTCCATGCTCCTGCTCTCACCCGCGCTGAGCCAATATGTCACCAAACGCAGGGCAGCTTGTCATGTGACAGGAAGCAGGAGGCCCAGCTGCCCCAAAGGACTCAGCCAGTAGTCAGCAAACACCCAGAGGCAGAGCCACCCTGGTGACCACAGACACATAAGGGAGACTGGACAAGACCAATAGATTCACCAGGTCCAGACTGCTAATCCACAAAGTCACAAACTAAATGAATGGTGGTTGTTTCAAGCCATTATGTTTTGGGGTGTCTGTTATGCAGTGATATATAACTGATACTGTATATATAAGTAATTTCTCCATAAATAGTGGCTATTACAATATTTGGGGGCTTCCCTGGTGGCTCAGTGGTAAAGAATCCACCTGCTAATGCAGGAGATGCGAGTTCCATTCCTGGGTCAGGAAGGTCTCCTGGAGAAGGAAATGGCAACCCACTCCAGTATTCTTGCCTGGGAAATCCCATGGATGGAGGAGCCTGGTAGGGCTACAGTCCATGGGGTCACGAAAAACAGTCAGAAACAACTCTTAGAGGCTAAACAACAACAGTATTTGGCAGAAAAAAGACACAATGTCAAAAAAGTGAAATTTCCATATTGCTAAAAATTCTATTTCTGGGTATTTAGAAAGATGGCTGAGCTGGAAACTAGGGTTCATAGATTCTGATTCCAGTAGCTTTTCCAGTTGGCAGCCATATGACCTTGGAAACTTATTTGAGCCTCAGTTTCTTTATCTGTAAGGTAAAGTGGTTAGACCAAATGACTTTTAATTTTTTGTTTAAAAAGGACTGAGGACCATTTTTACAAAATGTAACACTTATTTCCTTGCTAACAGATAGTTCTGAACCCAACTTTTCTTTCTTGTAGACTTTAGGATTTAATCACAGATAACCCTTCCTGTATTTCTGTCACTGTTCAGCATTTGGTTGTGACTGAGTTTCACACTTATTCTAATAGTCATGCTCTGGACCTAGAAGGTGGCCCTCCTTGCTGTGGACCAGGAACCCAGATAGGCAAGCTCATTAGGAATCAAAAGATGAATAATGCCATATAAGTTCTAGAGAGAATCAAAGGATGTGGCTCTTAACTCTTTGGAGGTGCAAATGGACTTCTTTTACCAACTTCTCGGTCGCAGTGAGTGTTTTGGAGGACTGAGTTGTGCAGTGTGATCATCAGACAAGGAGCGTACTGTTTTACAGCCATAAAGTACAATCAAATCTGCATTTATTGCATATAAATGACCCAAGATACAAAATCAGTTATGAAATAGGGGGAGAAAGACTTAACACCAAAATTTTAAGTTTTAAAATTCTCTCATGTAGCAACTGACTCTGGGCTTCCCTTGTGGCTTGGCTGGTAAAGAATCCGCCTGCAATGCGGGAGACCTGGGTTCGATCCCTGAGTTGGGAAGATCCCCTGGAGAAGGAAAAGGCTACCCACTCAAGTATTCTGGCCTGGAGAATTTCAGAGATTGACTCTGGAATTAACAAGGAAACTGCAAATACATCCAAAGACATGTTGTATTAAAGAGTTATGCATGTGGCAGTGACTAGGATGGTTTTCATTTTCTCACAGGCATTCAGCGCCTCTAACACACCACTAGTACATGCTCTAACACCGCCCTTAACAAATAGAATACAGTCTTCCCTGTGATATACGGCAGGCCATAAGGTGGCCAGTTTATAAGAAAAAAAAAAAAAAGACTGTTACACCCACTTCCATTATGTTACATAGTCAAAAGTCAGGGTATTTTTATTCCTGGGAGGAATTAAGCTAAATTAGGAAATGTGTGTACAATAAGGGAGTAACTATTTATCTAATTTTGCCTTCAGATAGTTCTTTGGTTTGGAGAAGGCAATGGCACCCCACTCTAGTACTCTTGCCTGGAAAATCCCATGGATGGAGGAGCCTGGTAGGCTGTAGTTCATGGGGTCGCTAAGAGTCGGACACAACTGAGCGACTTCACTTTCCCTTTTCACTTTCATGCATTGGAGAAGAAAATGGCAACCCACTCCAGTGTTCTTGCCTGGAGAATCCCAGGGACGGGGGAGCCTGGTGGGCTGCCGTCTATGGGGTCGCACGGAGTTGGACACGACTGAAGTGACTTAGCAGCAGTTCTTTAGTTGCTAAGTTGTATCTGATTCTTTTGTAATACCCTGAACTGTAGCCCACCAGGTTCCTCTGTCCATTAGATTTCACAGGCAAGAACACTGGAGTGGGTTGCCATTTCCTTCTCCAGCGGATCTTACTGAACCAGGGACCAAACTCATGTCTTCTGCATCAGCAGGCAGAGTTCTTTACCACTGAGCCATCAGGGAAGTCCCTATATGTATAGTTAAATCTGTGTAAAGATGCACAAGGTTGCTGAAAGTGTGAAAAAAAAATCGGCTTACTCTGTATCAAAAACTTTTGTGATAGAAACGAACTAGGTGAGGCCCCAGGGTAGCTCCATTCAATAGGGACAACATTGCAATGGCAAGTGACTTCTGCTTATGTACCTGGCACACATGTATTTTGAAATGACATGTAAACTAACTTCAGAGACTTGAGTCACCTGATATTTTTTGAGTTAATATCTTAAATACCTTTGCCCAAGTATCTTTTGAATCAACTCACCCTCTCCTCTGGTGGGATTTTTCTCAGTACCCACCTTTGCTTATATCTTCCCCATTTCATTCTCACTGCAGCGGAAGTGAACGTTCTCAAATACAGATCTGCTCTGCTTAAAATCCTCTAATGGCTTTTCTAAAGACTCTAAGACCCCTGAAGGCAAGGACTGTATTCCTAGTACCTGGCTAAGTGTCTACAAATATGCTGTTTCCAAGACCAGGTTGGGGTTCATCCAATTTTCGAGAGCTGTTTGTACATGGAGTTTTACTGCCCATGGGAAATATGAGACATGATATCCTTTGCCTTATGTTAATACTGTTCGCTGCAGCTCAGAAGAGTCTGTTTGAAGATGCTTGATAACACTGAGTTAGTATTTGAGGTATTTAAGTCTTTGCTTGAGGATACACATTCACCTAATGGGTGTGTTGCAAGCATACTTTACGGTAGGGTCATTTTGGTGATATGTGTTCCTCTTGAGGATTCCAATCTCTGTGGGACCATGATTTTCTCAGATTAGAAAGGCGAGAGTAGATAGAAGATTTCATTTTCATTTTATTTTGTTAAATAGCATTCAGGTCATAACCAGACTATGAAACTGTAACAGGATGACCCGTCTGACTGGCAGAGGGGTGACAGCTCAGGTCTGCCTGAGGATGAATCTGTTAATTCCTCTTTTCTAGATACCCAGTAAGTCTATCTGCCACCAATAATCAAAACGTGTGCTGTATATGCGTTCTAAGTCACTTCAGTCGCGTCCAACTCTTTGCTATCCTATGGACTGTAGCCCGCCAGGCCCCATGGAATTCTCCAGGCAAGAACACTGGAGTAGGCTGCCATGCCCTTCTCCAGGGGATCTTCCCAACCCAGGGATCAAACCTGTGTCTCTTATGGCTCTTGTATTGGCAGGTGGGTTCTTTAACACTAATGCCACCTGGAAAGCCCAGTAATCAATGCAATACCCCCAAAGAGAGAGAGAGAGAGAAAAGGGCAGGAGCTAGGTTCTGTTTTCTGAAGAGCCGAAAAGAGTTCAAGATTCTGAGTCACTAAAAAAAAAAAAAAAAAAAACACTGTACAACTAGGGGAATCTGACAGTTCAGGTGGAGGAAAGTCAGCTACCAAGAATTGGTATTTAACTATTTGGAAATTGAAGTCCATTCCTGGAAGCACAATCAATGGTCTCCCAGGGCACCAAGGGCAGAGCAGTTCCTGGAGCAAGGAGGGTAGCCCCTGCTCTGCCCTTGGGCAGATGCTGGATTCGGGCCAGAGCTTAGCTGGGTTGTTTCCAGGTTCAGACAGGGACTAGGTGGGAAGTTAGAAGGACTGTTTCATTCCTAGGCTAATGAACATATTTAGTTGATAAGCAAGCCACTGTTTTGTTTTAAATTCCAGATATGTAAAAGCTCTTTAGAATCTAGCTAAGACCAGCCAA